>JAVGWX010000007.1:101179459-101206959 GCA_036924085.1 Ariolimax columbianus | reverse complement strand
TCTTCAAAGACTCCACATACATGTGATAAAATATACACCACAAGTCAGTAACGTTTGTTCTGCAACGCCTCCACCTTGGAATTAAGCTATTTGTCCCAGCCTGCTAGTTCTTGTTCTGCAACGCCTCCACCTTGGAGGTAAGCTCTTTGTCCCAGCCTGCTAGTTCTTGTTCTGCAACGCCTTCACCTTGGAGGTAAGCTCTTTGTCCCAGCCTGCTAGTTCTTGTTCTGCAACGCCTCCACCTTGGAGGTAAGCTCTTTGTCCCAGCCTGCTAGTTCTTGTTCTGCAACGCCTCCACCTTGGAGGTAAGCTCTTTGTACCAGACTTCTAGTTCTTGTTCTGCAACGCCTCCACCTTGGAGGTAAGCTCTTTGTCCCAGCCTGCTAGTTCTTGTTCTGTAACGCCTTCACCTTGGAGGTAAGCTCTTTGTCCCAGCCTGCTAGTTCTTGTTCTGCAACGCCTCCACCTTGGAGGTAAGCTCTTTGTCCCAGCCTGCTAGTTCTTGTTCTGCAACGCCTCCACCTTGGAGGTAAGCTCTTTGTCCCAGCCTGCTAGTTCTTGTTCTGCAACTCGTGGTAACCTCTGTTTGTGGAGGCCTACAGTCTGGATGAGCTATACTTCTCAGATCAGCACCCTTATACCTATATCAATACTGGTAATCATGATAAAAAAAAAAATAATTCAACAAATTAAAGAAAAATGCAATGCGTACAATGGTCGACCATACAACCACAAATTTTCAAAATATTTGCACGCATACACATGACCATGGTATAAATTTTTCAGTCCGTAAGTATCATATCTTGATATCTATGTCAGCACATATAATCATGTTTAAACAAACCAAATAACCCATTAAAAAGAACACAAGACATACCATTGTCAAAATCGAAAAACAACCAAATACAAATGTTCAAATATTTGCACACATAAACATGACCATGCTATCAACCTTTCAGTCCGTAAGCATCATCCTTGATACTTATGTCAGGACACGTAATCATGTTTAAACAACAAAAATGCAAGACATATAAGGTGGACCATAAATCCACAAATTGTCAAAGTATTTGCACGCATACATGCCTATGTGCTATCCACCTTTGACTCCTGCTAGTGCCCTACATATCAGCACCTGTTAATGCTCCTTTCAGCAGGTACTAAACTATGGCTAAATTCTAACTTATTCAGATACAAACTACTGCTAACTATGTCCAAAAACCGAATCGTCCAGCTGTCGAATTACGTAATGCTGTAACCCTAACTCGTCCGGGTGCAGTCTTTGTTAAAGTTGAATAGCTCAGTTAACTGGTGGCGTCTTTGTCACAGGGAACCAGAACCGAGTGTAGTGATCTAACTAATTCACCGCTGTTTCCCCAAACTCCCCACATCAAAGCCACCTGGTCCGCCCTGACCGAAACATCACGCCCACGTTACCCTGCGTCTCCTGTCCGTTCCACTGGTCGAAAATTTACCTTTTCACTGGCCGTCCCTTGCAACAAGTGGTGCGACACGTTCTATCAAATCGGTGAGCTAAACGGACTCCTATCTACATTCTCTCATTCGCTCTCCTCCCCTCTCCATCCAGCCTGCCTGAGCTAAACTTTGACTCTGTGTTATACACTGTCCAGCAGTATCAGAGCTGACCAACCGATCTCAGGGGGATGGCTCTATTCAGTCGTTATTGGAAGGAATTACTCTGAACCCCTGTCACTCATCTATCGCAGCAAGCTCCGCTGCCGTCGCGTCTGTCACTCACCCCCCCCCCCCCCCCATTAACCAAATCGGAACGCCAGTGGCCAGTTCCAACCTGTCCACATTCTTCGCCCCCAACTCCATTTTCCTTTGTTGATACGGTGACACGCATTCAAGTACCTTTGTTCTGAGTCGTCAACCACATCACCCCTGCCCTATACTCTCCTTGCTCCGGCTGGAACTGTTACACTGCACACTGTGAGATACATGGAAATGAGGAGGCAGATAGATTGACCAAAGAGGGAGGTAGGTAGCAAACAGAAGACAGATCTACATATATAGTTCCACGAGAGGAGCAGAGGAACTACATAGTCATCCTCAATCCAATTGCGAGATAAACTGTATGACGACGAAACAAGTCTGAGAATTAGGAGATAAACTGTATGGCGATGAAACAAGTCTGAGAAGGACGAGATAAACTGTATGGCGATGAAACAAGTCTGAGAAGGACGAGATAAACTGTATGGCGATGAGACAAGTCTGAGAAGGACGAGATAAACTGTATGGCGATGGAACAAGTCTGAGAAGGACGAGATAAACTGTATGGCGATGAAACAAGTCTGAGAAGGACGAGATAAACTGTATGGCGATGAGACAAGTCTGAGAAGGACGAGATAAACTGTATGGCGATGGAACAAGTCTGAGAAGGACGAGATAAACTGTATGGCGATGAAACAAGTCTGAGAAGGACGAGATAAACTGTATGGCGATGAAACAAGTATGAGAAGGACTAGATAAACTGTATGGCGATGAAACAAGTCTGAGAAGGACCGTCAGGTTTATTTGGGAGATAAGATAGATGTGATTATTTTAGAGCGAACGACAAAGAATAATAATACCTATTTCCTCTATTCCAGGCTGCATCGGTGCAGTCTGTTTCCAGAACCGCCGCTTGGTGACGGAATATGTCTTTGGACGGCTCTGATTCTCTAACACTAACGCAAGCAGCAGGATAATGTCTGTTCATTCATTGCTGTGTTTCCGGTCTCAAGGATTCTCATCTAGTCAACGGAAGCAAATTATACAAAAATATTGAAAGCTATGGAGGACAGAGGCAATAGAAGTTCTCTTCTAATTAATTATCTATTGAAGAAATATCTAGACAAAACACTTTTAATGAGCTCAATGAAGCAGATCATTTAATGACGTCATCTCATGTATTTATCAGAACGATTGTAATACTATCGATTTCCGAACCGTGAACCGATAATGATCCTATCTGTTCTCAGACAATTATACAGGAACAATTGATCAGTAGTCAATATTTACACAATTCTTTCAACGTTGTTTTTATTCTTTGAAGTATTAATAACTTTATTTAGTTAGTAAAAAACAATAACAACTCAGGTTTGACAACATCTCAGTAACATTTTCATTCTTCCTTCATTCTCCTGAGCTTATCACCCTAAGGTACTTGTTGTAAACCTTTTCTTTTTCCCTTTCTCTAAAATGATCATTGTTTACATCTACTTCTATGCTTTCGATGTTGCTGATCCAGCTATATGCTGCCTAGTCATCTTTTTTCCGCCGGCCGCTATACATGGAGCTTTGCTTCCCTCTCATAGTAATGTTCGAGAAAGAAAAGGGGAAAAGGACGCTTACGTATGTATCATATCAATCGTTAGTTATAAACTGGGCACCCTCACATTGTTATATTCAGAGTATCCGAGTTTGGAAGGTATCCAGAAGGAAGGAATGCGACTAGCTGTATGTTGGAGCGTATCTAGAACGAAGGCATGCGACTAGTTGTATGTTGGAGCGTATCTAGAACGAAGGCATGCGACTGGTTGTAGGTTGGAGCGTATCTAGAACGAAGGAATGCAACTAGCTGTAGGTTGGAGCGTATCTAGAACGAAGGAATGCGACTAGCTGTATGTTGGAGCGTATCTAGAACGAAGGAATGCGACTAGCTGTATGTTGGAGCGTATCTAGAACGAATGAATGGGATTGGTTGTAGGTTGGAGCGTATCTAGAACGAAGGCATGCGACTAGCTGTAGGTTGGAGCGTATCTAGAACGAATGAATGGGATTGGTTGTATGTTGGAGCGTATCTAGAACGAATGAATGGGATTGGTTGTAGGTTGGAGCGTATCTAGAACGAAGGCATGCGACTAGCTGTATGTTGGAGCGTATCTAGAACGAAGGAATGCAACTAGCTGTAGGTTGGAGCGTATCTAGAACGAAGGCATGCGACTAGCTGTATGTTGGAGCGTATCTAGAACGAAGGAATGCGACTAGCTGTATGTTGGAGCGTATCTAGAACGAAGGCATGCGACTAGCTGTATGTTGGAGCGTATCTAGAACGAAGGCATGCGACTAGCTGTATGTTGGAGCGTATCTAGAACGAAGGCATGCGACTAGCTGTATGTTGGAGCGTATCTAGAAAGAAGGAATGGGATTGGTTGTAGGTTGGAGCGTATCTAGAACGAAGGCATGCAACTAGCTGTATGTTGGAGCGTATCTAGAACGAAGTAATGCGACTAGCTGTATGTTGGAGCGTATCTAGAACGAATGAATGGGACTGGTTGTAGGTTGGAGCGTATATAAAGCAAAGGAATGGGATTGGTTGTAGGTTGCACTAAAAAAGGATTCTCAAACTCCAGTCATCACTTTGGCTCCATGGTTGATGGTGTGCCGGCCGGCAGTAGTAACACCTTTATAAGTCTTATTCAAAATCATATTATCGAATGTAAAACATGTAAACGTAAAAGCCTATTTACAGAAAAGAAAGCCGTATACAGTTGAGCTGATCAGTAGTTGAAAACAAACGTACTCATTCTAGTAAATTTGTGGCCAATTGCTGACAGGAATTTGCTTCAAACAACCAATCAAATGTGAGCTGAATTATTCCGAGATGATGCCAGCCGAGGGGTTGTTGCCACATTCTCATATGTGAACCTTGACCTTAGTACTGTTTTGTTTATCTCCATTGATGAAAAAGAAATTGTAAACAAATATACGTGCTACCAAACATGGCCATAATTCTTACAGATGCAGAAAGCAACTCAGGAAATCTGTATCGCAATAGAAACTTGTAAAATACTGAAATGCCAATGCTTATATATTTATGTTTTAAAACAGGACTTTGAAATGTGAGATCGCTAACACCTCACACCCCTACGGCAGTAATGCTATGGGAAACTTGACTTGACTTGACTTGACTTGACTTGACTTGACTTTACTTTACTTTACTTGACTTTACTTACCCATAGGAAACTGTGTACTGAAGATAAGGATGTGTGCCTAGAGTACTTCAAAGTCTGAATTGAGGAACAAAATGGCCCGTACAAAACCGTTTTCCCAGAGCGGGAAAAGAATCTTGCGCAGTGGAACCCTGTCACTGAAGCTGGACAGGAGAGTTCTTGGATGCTATGTGGAATCAGCACTGATATTTTTTAAATTAAAATGTGTTTTTCTGCGTTTACTTTGTTTCTCTTTTCCCCAAGACGATGTGCTTTGCATTATGTTTTTAGTTTGCGCATGTTGGCCCAGTGCATCCGATTTCGGCATGCATCTTATGTAAGGTTCTGCTTCTTCCTGCATTTTATAAGGGTTAGCTTCCCTGGGGTAACGGCCGGTGCTGTGATTGGGGAGCGAGCCTAGGACATTCGGGTTGTGAGCCATGTCAATAAACCACTTTGCCACACCGTCTCCTAGTACTGATATGAGACGGCGAATCATAAACAATCCGCAGATACGCACATAAATAAACTGAGGCGTCGGAGATGTAGTTTTGCAGAAGAGTGTTGAGAATTCCATAGACTGCACAGAAGACAAATGATGCATTACTTGAAGAAAGACACAAAGGAAAAGTCAGGCCAAGGCAGTTATACTTCTTCGGGCATGTCATGAGAAGAGGCGGATTGGAACATACGGTAGGTGAAGTCAAGATCCCCCCATGCCATGCGGCCCATGGGAAATATGGAGTTAGGCCCGTATTATTGGGTTACCCATGGCACATAGTCGATGATGTAGTCAGCATCACGCCGGCCGCCTTAACTTTCAAGATTTTTGTCTGGTACCCAATTTATTTTTGCTGGGTCGACCACAGGACTCGGTGGCGATCAGAAAAAAATCCTGCACCAGCTGGGGATTAAACCCTGATCGCCTAACCACTGCTCTACCGCGGTCCCCGAACATACCGCAATAGCGTGTAAAATAGAGGGGAAGAGAGATAGGGAAAACAGAGGGAAAATGTTGGACAGCCTGAGAGAATGGTACGGGGGACAATCTATAACATATTTGATAAACGGCACACGTGATGGATGGAGATCCATGACCGCAAATACCAACCGGCAAGGCACGTGATGATGTTGATAATGTTGTAACTGTTTTTGTTCAGACACAAGGACTCTAGAGAACTAAAAGTCTTACAAAAAGTATTATAATTATTAGATCCGTACGTATTAGCGATTTAACGTTCACTGGTCAAGGACATTCTAAACGAAATCATTGTTCGAAAGCATTCTCTCACAAACAGGCCAATGGGAGTTTAACGGGTAATAGACATACAAATAGCCAGTTGTTTTAAATTGAATTATGGCTAAAGTTAATTATTGACGGTCTTGTCTTATCCACTTGTGCCGTGAGGCGTCGTAGGGAGCCATAGTTTTCTGTCCAGGGCCAGACGTGCCGATGAAGTGGTCGTCATCCCATGACGATTTAGAATTTCCGCAACATTTCCTATCCATCTAGTTCTCGGTCTGCCACGATTGTGAAAACCTGAACGTCGTGCGTTATAGGCTCACATTGGTAGTTGGTCACGTTGCATTCTCATTGATTTTTAATACACTCCTCGTCAATATATTCAGTGCAGGATCTTGCTTCAACTATTTTTCTCACATCTTCACTGCGCATTTTGTCTCTCCTAGTTACGTTGATTATTTTCCGGAGGCATATCGTCTGACTTGTGAGTTTTTGTTAAAGTCCATGTTTGGTACTGGTAGCAGAGAGTTGGCATGAATATACTGTTGCTCAGCATTCTTGTTGTGGACATGTTATGTAAGGGTGGTTTTTTATTGACAATATTACTCGGACAACTGGCTACTTAATCTGTATGTGACAGTCCATGACCTACTTTTAATAGGCCGTCCGACTGACAGAGAAAACCCATTGAAACGTCACACTCCACCGCTGACTGAATAACGGGACTGATATTCTGCCAAGGTTTATAATCAATACATGCTCCACACAGAGAAATAAAATAAAATCACGAAACAACACACAACTGCAGCTGGAATGTTGGGCTAGGCCCGGATCCTCTCTGGGTGCTTCTACCATCATTGGATTGGTAGAGGTCTCATAGGTTGGACAAAGAAAATTTGTGTAGAAAGGCAGACGACATATGAGAAGAACATGTAACCCATGGATGGGGTTTGGGTTGGTAACAGCCAGAGCATATCCCACTTGTCGGTGGGTACTGCGCTGACACCTTAAAGGTCTCCAAACTGCTCCCCGCCTGGTTATATAGTCAGGTACTCGGTTACCCCCATAAAAAACTCAGTAAACAACAGGGTCACCCACGAGAAGGTGTTTCTATAGACACGTTTGTGCTGGAGACGTCCTACACCAGAGGCATGCTGTCAACCGGACAGCAGCTTCCGCAGCGATCACTGTACCCTGGATGTGAGAGGCTGTAGATTCACATCAGCATCTTTGATGTACGCAGGACATTGTGCTCAAACCCTACATCGACCGCATATGGGCCAATAAAGATCGAAACCTAAAGAAAAACGGGCACAGCTGTCTGAAAGGTTTATCTACTGCGTTTCTTTGGTATTATACTTTGTCCTATTGGAATGAATCTTGAACCTACCCTAGTGACACTAGAGACAAAACTGACCACTTCAAGTGACTCAGTTGGTGACAACGTATGTGTGGTTTTCACGAACATCAGTTCTTGATGATCTGCTGGAATTGACAGGAAACTGTTCACGCGAGTGAGAAAGTTGTGAACGTTATCCTTGTGAAACTCGTCGGTTGTGGATTTCACAGACATCAGGTCTTGATGATCCGCTGATATGACAACAAACTAAGGTGTAAGAGAGACACCTAAACGAGCAGTCTCGAAGACTCTCTCGAGCGTTGTCTGTGCCAAATTAGGCATAAGGGGTCGGCCAGAGCCCCCTGATCGGAGATAATGTGTGCCAGGGGTTTCATCAGAAGCAAACAGAGAGAACGCTTTCAAACCTATCGTGAGACTCAGGGATGTGTATAAGAGACTTCTCAGAGAGCACACCCACCAACGTTCGTTCGAGAAATCTTTTGTTCCACAGAAGGGACTAAAGTTGAACGGAAGCTGCAGACTGCCAGGGAGCAGCCACATCGCCAGATGACGAGGAGCACTGTAAGACCACACGATAGTTAGAAAATCAATTACAAACTAGATTAATATTGGTAGTTAGTAATGTGGCAGCTTATGGCTGTGAATCATGGACGATTACCAAAACTTCAGACAAAGAATCGAATCCTTCGAGTCAAAATGTTACAGAAAGATCCTCAGAATACCCTGGACAGAGAAAAAGACAAATGTAGACATTCGGCAAGAGTTGAGCATAGAGGAGAACTGGTTTATCAATTCCATTTTGGCTAGAAAATGCAAATACTTTGGTCATATCAAAAGGTAAAAGAGGAAGGTGTAGACCACGAAGGATTTGATTCTTTCTCAACAGAGAAAGTTGAGAGTAAGAACGGGAATCTGCTAGATAAGTACATGGGAAGAGTGTTTTACATTCTCTGCAAATCTAATATCTGAGCCGTCCAATATTGCTTTCATGTCATATTGTGTCAAAGGGGACGGCGTGGGCAAGTGGTTAAGTGACACGGCTCACAACCAGAAGGTGCTGAGTTCGATCCCCACCACAGCACCGGCTGTTACCCCGGGGAAGCAAACCCTTAGAAAATGCAGGAGGAAGCAGGCCCTAACATAAAATGCACGCTGAAGTCGGATGCACTGGGCCGACAGGCGCAAAATAAGAACCACAGTGGAAAGCACACCGCCTTGGGGAATAGAGAAATAAGGCGAACGCAAAAATAAAAAAAATAAAAAAAATATTGTGTCATCTAATATCTGAGTTGTCCAATATTGTTTTCATGTCATGTTTTGTCATCTACTATCTTAGCTGTCCATTATTGTTTTCATGTCATGTTTTGACATTACATTTTTAAACTGTTCAACATTTGCACTGCATTCTTCTCATGGCATACATTTCTGCCATTTTGTAAAATTAATATATTTGTCCATTATTTATTGCTCATTATTCGCACCATTGCAGCAGAACTCGTTTTGACTACTACTGTAAAACTCTCCTTTATACACCTGCGGTTATGGATTTGTTTTTCTTTATTTTTCTGAATTATTTGTACATTATGAAAAATCCTATGAAGTTTAAGGATATTCTATTTGGGGGAGTATAACGTTAATTCGATACTAAAATATTTGTTGACAACATCATCTGTATTTATGTACCAGAAACACCATCTGGATATTTACCATAAACCATGAAAATATGTGATATATTTCATTACTACATAATGTAAAACTGGTCATATACTTATTTAATGTGTGTGTGTGTGTGTGTGTGTTTGTGTGTGGATCACGTATTTCATCATTCTATAACACCGTTATCTATAACACCGTTATCTATAACACCGTAATAAAACATAAGAACAGGCGGTCAGATGGTTAAAGAACGCTGATCAAATCTCAAATGACTGCTCCATCAATCTAAGGACAAATATCACATTCCCCGCTCATTTCTTTTTGTTGCCGCATATAGTCGGAGATTATGATCAATGCCTCCCACACTCCGTCACGAGCGATAAATGAGATGTCTTCGCATCTCACAAGACTTGTCGAGTGGCGATCTGTTGCATCTCGTTTCATTCAAATCTTGTGTGCTTCATCCATACTGCAGTACCAATTGAACAACATCCCCATCAGCCATCTTCGTGCAAAGCTATCCTGCGTTCATTTCAAGCGGTGTCCTTGTTTTCTCCTAATTCACCTGTCAGTTACCTTCATCTGTCAGTTCATTCCATCTGTTGTGCCAGTTACATACCAACAGAAGATAAGGATGATCAAATCAATCAGAAAGCCACCAACAGTAACACCAGACGATTACCATAACATGAACAGACAAGAGCAAACTGTTGTGTTGCGCCTTAGAACAGGACACAGCCGACTCCGCAGCCACATGTACACAAAAATGAAGATTGGCAACTCAACCATGTTAACATGATGACAGGCGCCACAGACAGCAGAGCAAATACTACAAAACTGCCCCGAATATGATATACAGAGAAAATCTCACTGGCCCATAGAAACAACACTGGAAGAGAAACTTGATGGACCTGTGTGTGAACTACAAAAGACAGTGAAGTTTATACAAGAGACAACATTACAGATATAGATAATATTTTTAAAAGCGAACGAAAGAAGAAGAAGAATTCCATCTGTCAGTTACCTTCATCTGTCAGTTACCTTAATCTGTCAGTTCATCCTATTTGTCAGTTACCTCCATCTTTCAGTTCATTCCATTTGTCAGTTTCCATCATCTGTCAGTTCATTCCATCTGTCAGTTTCCATCATTTGTCAGTTGCCTGCATTTGTCAGTTAGCTAAACCTGCCAGTTACTTTCATCAGTCAGTTACCTTAATCTGTCAGTTACCTTCATCTGTTGGTAACCTCCATCTGTCAGTTCATTCCATCTGTTAGTTACATCCATCTGTCAGTTACTTTCATATGTCAATTACCTTCATCTGTCAGTTCATTCCATCTGTCATTCGATGCGATCTTTCAGTTATCTCATTCTGTCAGTTACTTCTAGCTGTCAATTACCTTCCCCTGATAGTTACCTTCATCTGTCAGTTCATGCCATCTGTCAGTTCATGCCATCTGTCAGTCACCTGCATCTGCCAGTTACCTTCATCTGTTGGTTACCTCTATCTGTCAGTTTATTTCATCTGCCAGTTACCTTCATCTGTAAATTCATTTCATCTGTCAGTTGCCTAATCGGTCAGTTACCTTCATCTGTCAGTTACATTTATCTGTCAGTTACCTTGATATGTCAATTAATTCCATCTGTCAGTTACCTTCATCTGCCAATTCATTCCATCTGTCAGTTACCTTCAAATGGTAGTTACCTCCATCTGTCAGTTTATTCCCTCGGTCAGTTACCTTCATCTGTCAATTCATTCCATCTGCCAATTGCCTAATCTGTCAGTTACCGTTATCTGTTAGTTACATTTAACTGCCAGTTATCTTAATATGTCAATTAATTCCATCCGCCAGTTACCTTCATCTGTCAATTCATTCCATCTGTCAGTTACCTTCATCTGTCAGTTCATTCCATCTGTTAATTCATTCAATCTGTCAGTTACCTTCATCTGCTAGTTCATTCCATCTGTCAGTTAGCTCCATCTGTCAATTCATTTCATCTGTCAGTTACCGTCATCTGTCAATTCATTCCATCTGTCAGTTAGCTCCATCTGTCAATTCATTCCGTTAGCCACATTCTTCTGTCAGTTCATCTCATCTATCAGTCACCTTCGTAGTTGAGATTCAGTATCTGTTGTAGCATGTATGTTCGTGTATTATTCCTTCCTACCTGTTTTGACCATTCCTAAAATTTATTTGCCTTTGTTTTCCATGTCAACTATATATTTTCTAGTCAGTTCTGACTGATGGTGGTTAGTACAATTTTCTAGAGCTCCGATACAGATGTTTCACGATTTTGGTAGTCTGACGACCCACACCTAGGGTACTTGTGGTCATCTTAACACTCGTGACAAGATATTCTCTACGAGTCCCAGTTTAGGTATAATAGACCAAGTACTCACAGATTAAGGTGAAGGTTAGTCTGACTTGACCAGCTTGGTGCTGATGGAACTTTCACACTTAAACAAGACCAAAAATATCAACTACTCAGGATACATACTTCCATTGTGTGTAAGTGGTACAATTTCGTGCAAGCATCTCCCAGGAGGTGACATCAATGTCGAAGCTTTTCAGAGACACTTTCAAGGAGTCTGTGTAGGTTTCTTCTGCCCCCCGATGAGCATCTGATTATTGTGAGCTCGCCTTAGAACAGTTGTTTGGGGATGCGCTTTTCTGGCACGGAAGCAGTATGTCATGTCCATTTTATCTCAGCTTTTACAGATTGGTATGGATGTTCAGCATGTTAAACTTGATAAGAATTTCATAATTGGGCACTTTTGTTCTGACAGCTGATCCTAAGAAGCATACCCAGACAGCTCAAGTGAAAAAATGGATACAGCTGGATTAAGATCAAACTGTATTACAGTGGAAATGGTTTTTTAAAAAATTGGATGGGTTAAAAGTGGATAAATGTCTAGTTCAAGATGGTATTCATCCACAATTGCTGTTTGAAATTAGAGACGAACTAGCAAAACCATTGGCTATATTATATTCTCTGGATATATGGTCTCGATATATATAAACAATTAGGATATTGATATGGGATCCATGGTTGCAAAATATGCTGATGACACAAAAGTATGCAGTAGTGTCTCATCTAAAGCGGAAGTGGATATATTGAGGTCGGATTTAGATATAATTTGAGAATGGTCTGTAAGCTGGCAAATGGATTTTAATGTAGATAAATGTGCAGTCATCCGCATGGGTAGATTCAATATGAAACATAATTAAAGAATGGGCGAGAAAAATATTAGAAAGATAGAAAAGGAAAAGGACTTGGGGTTATAATAGATGATACAGGTAAGGTGAGTGAGCAAGTCCAGGTTATAATAGATCATACAGGTAAGTTGAGTGAGCAAATCCAGGTAGCAGTGAAAAAAGGCAAATGCAATATTAGGTATGATAACAAGAAATATTAAACATAGGAGCAAGAAAGTGATAGTCAAACTGTATAAAGCATTAGTTAGATCTAGATTGGAGTACTGTGTACAGGTGTGGAGTCCTTATCATAGAGGGGATATAAACATGTTGGAAAGGATTAAAAAATGAGCTACAAAGCTGATAGTGGGATTCCAGAATTACAGTTAGGAGGAAAGACTCCTGAAAAACTAGCCTACAGTGTCTAAAAAATAGAAGAATTCGAGGTGACTTAATACAGGTTTATACGATGATCAAAGAAACGGATAAATTATGGATTAAATATATTTTTCAAAATACAACTACCTACAAGAACAAGAGGACATAGCTACAAATTAACTAAAGAAAAGCCCAGATTAGATATTAGGAAATATTTGTTTAGTCAGAGATTGGTGAATGCGGGGAATGCATTGCCACAGGAAGTAGTGGAGGCAGAGACAATTAATGCATTTATGAATAGATTGGATGCGTATAGCTTTAAGAGCAAGGTAATATAAATAAAACTGGTTGTATACAGACTCTGCAGAGTCTTCTAAGCCAGTATAAAGACGTTAAGTCAAAACGAGTGAGCTGTCTGGCATGTTTGATTTACACTGTATGATTAACAAGCATGAAGCAGAGGGGTCAACCCTTTAGTACGATACACTTTTACCTTGATAGCGACGTTGGTTTGTTGATTCCAAACGTTTGCTTGGAATCTCCCATACACAGAGTTTCCCTTTTCAGTTTTTCTGTTGAGCTAACCAATGATATTCACATATCTGGTGAGGGTACTGTCTAGGATGGTGAAACCATTGACTGTCTGGTGAGGGCACTGCCTAGCTAGGTCAAGCTATCAACGACAGTACCAGCTGGAGCGTTTAGGGCAGGGGCGGATTGGTTGGCGACTCTAAGAACCAAAGGTTGCCTGAATGCGTTGGACAAACTCAAGTTACGCCAGGGTCAATCATGTGAAACACTAGGTCGACAAAGAAACGAGGGTTTGAAACACGTTAGGTGAAAGACTTTGTCTGGTACTGGGGTGGGCGTCAAAGCTGACCACTCTGGCGACGGACTTATCGGGGATGGGGGTTTGAGGCAGTCGGATGGTGCCACGACAGGCTGCCACATTTGGAATGATAGTGACGCGTCGATAAATATCCAAAAACATTTTAGATGGGGATAGTTCCAAATTAGAGTGATGTCTAATATAGACAACCCATAGAAGACCACTGGGCAGCCATGTTGTTGCATACGACTATAAAAGACAGACTGGCTGAAAGACTGGCTGGGAGACTGGCTGAGAGACTGGATGAGAGACTGGATGAGAGACTGGATGAGAGACTGGATGAGAGACTGGATGAGAGACTGGATGAGAGACTGGATGAGAGACTGGATGAGAGACTGGATGAGAGACTGGATGAGAGAGTTTGCAGGGTGGTTGTCCCATCACACACCTCGAGTTAGGCCAGTCGCGCTCAAAAGGTGCTTATGATGGACAACCTGTGAACAGTAAGAGATCTGAATGTGTGTTGCATGTGCAGAATACTTTGTGAACAATGTGTGTTGTGATAATGCAATGAGCGTGAAGATTCGCTTGAATACGTGAAGGAAACTGAGTATTTGTGAGTGAACAGATCGACTGAGAACGTGATCACACGTGTGTACGTGATCCGATTATATGTGAGTACGTGATCTCATTAAATGTGAATGCACAGATCGACTGATTATACGCGAACTGATTTTGTGTGAGCGTACAGGTTCGTTGAGAGCGCAGAAGAAGGACGGTGAGCTAACTGGATCTATTAAGTTGTGGCTAGAATAATTCTTGAGTTTGTAAAGATTTGTTGTTACAAAAATAGACTAAGAATTCTGGTTACGTTAGATTTTGGAGGAAACATCAAAAGCTAGAGCTTACAACCGCCTAAGTAGTAAAATATATATATATTATGATTATTTAGTTTACAATTAGGTAGGTAAAGCTAACGACTGCCTGGAAACGTTGGTTCGTTACGGTAATGTTTGGTTTCATGGTATACTGCATGTCAAGAAGTGCAACCGTCAGCAAGCAGAAAATCCAAGATCGTAACTTTACTTACCTTAATGCATGACTTCAGGGACTTTGAGATGAGCAGCTGTACCGGATATGCATACCAGTTGCAGTGCCATGTACATCATCAGTGAGCATTGTGGCAAAGACCATGCTAAAGAGTGTCAGCACACAGCCCTGTTTGACACCATCGTGACTGGGAAGGCCACAGACAATTCCATTCTTGAAGTACACGTGTCATCGTGAACCTGCGGACAAGCACAATGAACCTGTCGAGGCAGCCAAACTTTGCCATGATTTTGTGACGGATTTAGTTTTGCCAGACAAATCATGTCTCAGATTAGGGGACGGCGTGGCCTAGTGGTTAAGTGGCACGGCTCACAACCAGAAGGTGCTGGGTTCGATCCCCAACACAGCACCGGCCGTTACCCAGGGGAAGCAAACCCTTAGAAAATGCAGCAGGAAGCAGACCCTGGCGTAAAATGCATGCTGAAATCGGATGCACTGGGCCGACAGGCGCAAAATAAAAACCACAGTGCAACGCACACCGCCTTTGGGATTAGAGAAATAAGGCGAACGCAAAAAAAAAAAAATGTTTCAGATTAGCCTGTTGTCCTTTTTTTGTTGCCAGATGTACTCGGCAAGAAAATGTACGTATTAATAGACCAAAAATAGGACCTAAGTCTCCCCATAACCTTATCACACACAACGCCAACGAACTCCGTTGACCGGGCGGGAAATAATTTAGGATCAATCAAGCGAAAAACAGGAAACAGATAATATACGGATGGCCCAATCGGAACAAGGACAGCGACGCAATCTTAAAAAATAAACGTACGCCATACAGAAAATAGAACCGGAAGGAGGGAGGGGAGGGGAGAGAGAAAAGTGGGAGGGAAGGGGTAGGGGGTGTTTCTTAAACAGAGAAGGGCAGAGAGAGTCGGGCAGTTAGGATCGAGAGGCAGAGAGAGAGAAAGCAATAAGTTGGCAGAGAGAAACCAGTGAGAGGTCTATATTTTACTTACTGAAGCAGAGACAAGTTTAGAGTTGGTTCTCTACGCAAGCAATCTTGAATTTACAGCAGAAGGGTAACTGTAAATGTAGTTAATCGATCGCATAGCTAAAGTAGTAAAAACGGTTAGAATTTCGCTAGAATATTTTTCGCGGGTGAAAGCCACGAGACGGTGCAGCCATCTTGAATTCACAGCAACAACGCTGGCCAAAATTCTAATCTTTTTAATAATCTCGCAAGAGTTGGGTTTACAACAACCGCGCTGGCTAAGATTATAGTCTTTTCTATAACCCCGCAATATTTAGTTTACAACAACTACGCTGGCTAAGATTATATTCTTTTCTATAACCCCGCAATATTTAGTTTACATCAAAAACGCTGGCTAAGAGTCTAGTCCTTCTACAATATCTACAGTCGTCTGACGAAAAGAACAGGGTCAAAGACGACCACCTGGGTTGACACTACGAATCCACCATCTGTATCAATTCACCAGACAGATTTGAAAATTCTTAAATTCCCAGATATATTCAAATATATCTAAACCAGGCCAATCAGGACGGTAGATTGGTGATAGAAGCTATTTGATTAGTCACCCCCCGTCCCGTCTGCATAAACATAGCACCACACAAGGCCTTAGACACCCCCACCCCCCGTCCCGTCTGCCCAAACATAGCGCCACACAAGGCCTTAGACACCCCCTCACCCCCCGTCCCGTCTGCCCAAACATAGCGCCACACAAGGCCTTAGACACCCCCCCCCCCCCCGTCCCGTCTGCCCAAACATAGCGCCACACAAGGCCTTAGACACCCCCCCCCCCGTCCCGTCTGCCCAAACATAGCGCCACACAAGGCCTTAGACACCCCCCCCCCCGTCCCGTCTGCCCAAACATAGCGCCACACAAGGGCTTAGACACCCCCCCCCCCGTCCCGTCTGCCCAAACATAGCGCCACACAAGGCCTTAGACCCCCCCCCCCCCCCCCCGTTCCGTCTGCCCAAACTTAGCGCCACACAAGGCCTTAGCCACACGCACGTCTCATCATTTCACCCGTCGAATGATAAGAAAGACAATGAGATGTCACTGCTTAGATCAAGTGTGCATCCACGATGTTTGTTTTTCTACTGGGCACACGAGAGATGGTGTTTGTGAGGGCAAGGTCATGAAAGGCACGCACGCTCAGCTATAATTTGCCATTTCTGTTGCACTTTTCTGTGCTGTGTACACCAAGTACAGCCCTCCCCTTCCACATGAGTGGTGGTCAGAGCGATCTCAGCACTGAAACCTCCAAGGATTACTAGCTTGTCGAGGCGGGAGACGGATAGAATAAGGGTGTAGAGATAGATTCTCCTAGAATAATTCCTTCTTATTGATTGATCAATTAGTCGGTTGTGGCAGGAGATTTATTTTTATATCTGACATGACTGATATGTCTGTCCTTCTTCGCCATAACCTGGATTAGCTCTGTTTTTCTTTTCTCTGCACAGTTGAACATGCAATTTATCAAATACATTTTTATGGTACTAAAGAATGTAACCATGGGGTAAAATGTGGAAAGGGGGGGGGGGGGGTGCGGGAGAAAATTGCTTGTTCTCCGCGGATTTAACTCGACAAGAAATATAACAACATTACGAGCGTATAAACACTTACATAAATTTCTTCTGTTTAAAATCGGTTAATGGATACAATAATTACTTTATAAATATATTTGAGACAAATACTAAAATATCGATAATATTTAAAACATTTTGTACATATATGCATTTCAAACTATAGTAATGTGTTTTTTCTAATAATGTTCCATCCTTATTTATTTATTCTAAAATTTATTTAGTTTCAGCAAGTCATACTTTACAAACAAATCAAATCAAACATCTAAACAAAAGCAGCAAACGCTAATCATAACAGTTATGATACATAATAAAATACATTGGATCTGAATGATTCTGCGCGACTACAACTGGATTAAACAGGTACGTCATATTGAGACAGCACATATTTCTACAATTGCATTATCATACCAGTGATAATCGTATGAATGCAAATATTTCTACAATTTCATTATCATACCAGTGATAATCTTATGAAAAGCCTAAATAGTTTTATAATTTCATTATCATACCAGTGATAATCTTATGAAAAGCCTAAATAGTTTTATAATTTCATTATCATACCAGTGATAATCTTATGAAAAGCCTAAATAGTTTTATAATTTCATTATCATACCAGTGATAATCTTATGAAAAGCCTAAATAGTTTTATAATTTCATTATCATACCAGTGATAATCGTATGAAAAGCCTAAATAGTTTTATAATTACATAATGTAATGCACTACTCCATTTTTTTCAGAAAATGTTCATTAAAAATGCAAGACATCGATGTGCAAGGAAACTTCTCGTAAACATATTTATTATTCAATATAATCCCCATCAACTTGTACGACTTTACGGCAAGTGCATGTATGCCACGTCCGTACCAGATTATGTCTTGATCAGGTAGCCATTCCTTCACAGCTTTAATCACACCCCCATCATCCTCAAATCTAGTCTAACCGGGGTACATTTCTAAGTGGACCAACAAGATGAAAGTCAGACTATTGGGTGGTTGTCTGGCGGATACAGTCCAACCTAATTTGGTTATCGCCTCCCGTGTTGCCAGACGTGTATGAGGGCACGTACTGTCATGTAGGAGAAGCAGTTCTGTTAGACTCTTGTGAGGACAAACTCTGCGGAACCGTCGATTGAGTTCGGTCGGTGTCTTGATGTAAGCTTCCGAATTGATTGTTTCTTCTCTTGACATCACATCCACAAGAATCACACCTTCATTGCCATAAAAGACAGTGATCTATCCGGCTGGATGAGTTTTCTTGAATTTATTTATTTGTTGTGATTGTGGAGATGCCACTCCATTGACTGCTATTTGCCTCGTGGCTCAAAATGATGCGCCCATGTTTCGTCACCTGTAACGATCCTGGACAAAAAGTTCCCAATTAGCATCGAAACAATCCAACAATTAAAAAGAAATTGTTTTTCTTTCCATTTTGTGTTGATTTACGAGGCTTCGAGGAACCCATCTTAAGTGAATCTTTCGTAGAGGACAGGGACAACAAACCAGGCACGTCCACAGGTGGCGGATAGTGGGGCGACCGACCGCAACCAGGCACGTCCACAGGTGGCGGATAGTGGGGGCGACCGACCCCAACCAGGCACGTCCACAGGTGGCAGATAGTGGGGCGACCGAGCCCAACCAGGCACGTCCACAGGTGGCGGATAGTGGGGCGACCGACCGCAACCAGGCACGTCCACAGGTGGCGGGATAGTGGGGCGACCGATCCCAACCAGGCATGTCCACAGGTGGCGGGAAAGTGGGGCGACCGATCCCAACCAGGCACGTCCACAGTTGGCGGGATAGTGGGGCGACCGATCCCAACCAGGCACGTCCACAGGTGGCGGATAGTGGGGGCGACCGACCGCTACCAGGCACGTCCACAGGTGGCGGATAGTGGGGTGACCGACCCCAACCAGGCACGTCCACATGTGGCCGATAGTGGAACGACCTCCAGATATGGAGCGTCAGCTGCGATATAAGCCAGGTATAATAACTGGACAAATAAGCATTCGTGGACCAACCGGCGGTGTATTCCAGCAGGATGGGGTGGGACAACAGGTGACACTGCTTTCCCCACTGAAATACCCCATGTGTCCTATGACGGGTACACCAAGCGGATAAGAGCCGCTATATGCTCTAGCCACGGGAAGGAAACCACGGTAGACAAACCAACCTACTGCCTTGCAGGTACCATCGGGAGATGGAAAGACTATGGGAGACAACCCAAAACAGAAAACTCAACCCGACCTGCCGAAGACGAAGTGTGTCAGCTACGGCGCAGAAACCGGGAAAAATCAGGGCACACACGCATCAACAGGATGTTGGTCATGCGACAGTCTACCCTATCGTCATGGTGTCGCTCCTACAAGTTACAACCGGGGAGGAGCGGTGCCATACCTCCAGCCTCGAGGGGACCCACCCAAGCAGCCGGTGCCTCTGCTAACCTAGTGGTCAGGGGGAGGCAGAGTAGTGTGACTTATCAACAAACAAGGAACCTAAAAGTGGTACAATGGAATGCAGAGGGCGTGACAAACAAGAAACCCGAACTGGAAGAATTTCTCAAGGAAAATGATATAGACATCATTTGTATTCAGGAAACACACCTATTTGAAACTCAAAAATTTTCCATCAGAGGATATGAATATTTCCGCCAAGATTGGGAAAAAAGATCCAAAGGAGGAATAATAACACTAGTAAAAAATTCTATACCAGTAGTAGAAACAAATAGATCTGGACCAGATGAATTAGAAAACATCACGATAAAGATAATCCTAGCCAGTGGAGACTCAATGATAACAAACTGCTATAGTCCACCAGCCACAGCTCTGGCAATACACCAAGTCAAAATAGAAGAATCGAGACACCTCATAGTGGGAGATTTCAACAGTCACTCCCCAAGCTCGGGCTACGAAACAATGGACCAGAGAGGCGAGGAGGTAGAAGATTGGATGATAGAAAACAAACTCATCCTAATAAATAGGCCAGACGATAGGCACACATATTACTCTAGAATATGGAAACAAACGAGTACTACAGACCTTGCGATGGCAACGGACGACCTTCAACAACTAATAGCAAGAACAGCCAACAGCCAACTTGGTGGGAGCGACCATGTCCCAATAACTTTAGAAATATGTAACATGGGACAAACAGAGATAACAGATTTGCACCCAAGTTGGAATTTTAAAAGAGCAAACTGGACTCTATTTAGAGAAAATGTAAATAAACTATGTCAAGATATATCCCATGCCAAAAATTTAAATAAAAATGTTACCATCATGACGGAGGCTATCATCCAGCCAGCAAAGAAATCAATTTGTGGAAAACCGAAAAATGATAAACCCTATTGGAGCAACAGACTAGGGAAAATGCTCAAGGAACTAAGTGAGGCAAGAGATACCATGGACAAAAATCCTTAACCAGAAAACATAGGGAACCACAGCAAAATTAAAAACACATTCATAGAGCAAAAGAAAGAGGAGATACAAAGAAGTTGGGATGAAAAGACTGAAAGCCTCAACATGGACAGGGATACAAGTAAACTCTGGAACCTGACAAGAGCCTTAAATGAGGAAACCAGAGGGAGCCATGGGAAGACGGTCATTAAGGAAAATGAGAAACATCATACAAGGAAAATGGCAGCAAAAATCCTAGCTGAATTTTTCAGAGATGAAAACATTGACACGAGAACGCAAACTAGAAGTCAAAAAAGAGATAAAAGAGAACCTGAAGACACAGAATGGGGATCCCTGCATGAAGTCATTCTTCTTCTTCTTCTTCTTCTTCTTCTTCTTCTTCTTCTTCTTCTTCTTCTTCTTCGTTCTCAATCTTCAGCTACCAAACCCTGAAGGGCTTAAGTAGCAGAATGTAGTCCAGAGAGCAGAATGTGTTGTGTCACAGTTTACAGCTTGGCTGTGATATTTGCAAATTTCGGTCCAACACATCCGACTTCAGCAAGAATTTTTTGAGTACAGGATTAACATTCCCTCTTCGATCAATTCTCCTTAGCCAGTCTGCTCTGCTGCAGCCTGTTATCCAGGATCACCGCGTGGAGATGTAGAAGGGTCTTGGCAGCTATGGTTCGCTGGCCCTGATGCTAGCAGTCAGCTATGGGTCGCTGACCACTGCAGCTCATGCGCTGCTCAGCATCTTGATCCCAAGTCATCATTCTTCTTCTTCTTCTTCTTCTGCGTACACAGTCAGACAGTAACCATTATTTTCTCGAAAAAAGCGGCGGTCATCCTGAGACTCTCGCCACTACCATAGAGCTTGTCTTGCAGTTCCACTGGCAATGGCCACATCTGCTCTCTCTGATCCTCGTATGTCGGGCAGTTCTGCAGCAGATGTTCAGTGGTCATTTTACCAGTACCGCACGGGCATTCGTCGGTACACCCTATCTTCAATTTGTTGAATAGGTGGTACCTCAGTCTGTTGTGGCCAGTGCGAAGTCTGAAGACGACGACCTGCTCTCTTCGGTTCAACTGGTAATAGGCATCGTTTTTGGTGTAACCAGTATGTTCGGTTTCCCATTTGGACATGTATCTGGCTTTGATAAGCCGTTTTGACTCTTCGTACGTCATACTGGTATCTGTTTGTGGTAGCCTTGCACCTTCTTTTGCCAGTCTGTCTGCCTCCTCGTTGCCTTGGATGTTGCAGTGTGACGGAACCCACTGTACCACTACCCTTTTTGGTGCGGACTGCTGGCACAGTTTGCAGAGTGCTGCTCTTAAGTCATTAAGCTCAGTGTTTTTCTGGCTTTTTAGCGCTGTGACTACTTCGAGAGCATCTGTCAGCAGGACTATATGGCTCTCATTTTCACTGTGTGTTACCATTTCTTCCACTGCCGCCCTCAGTGCCTCTGCCTCTGCTCTGAAATTGCTTGTGTACTTACCAGTAGCGAATGACAGTGTTATTTTCCTGCCATTTGGTAGGTTCAGGAATGCTCCTGCCCCTCCGTTCTGTGTAGTGTTTGTTACAGAACCATCGGTGTATGCATGGGTCCAGTCCATGCTTGGGTAGCTTTTCGTTATGAAGCTTAGGGTAGTGTCTCTCCTTTCTTTTTCACTCTGGCAGTTTTTGTTTGCAATACCTGGTATATTTTCTACCACCTCTGGAAATATATCCTGCCTCCAAGTAGGTTTTCGTACAGTAGTGATGGGTTTTGGTGTTGTTAGTGCGTTTATGGGATCTTCGTGCATCTTTGCTTTGGCTATTTCGGCAAAGTTTCTCCGCTTTAGTTTCCCATTTCCCAAATTGTTTAGTCTCTGGTACATTGGATGGTCCGTCAGTCTTCTGAGTTTCTCTGACTGCAGCTGGGCTCTGCAGTCTCTTCTATCGGTCATGGATTGCAGTTTTGTAATCTTTTCAAGTTCTACAATTGGCGTTGACTTCATGCCACCTGTTATAATTCTCATGGCTTGGTTTTGAAGTTTGTTAACTTTATCGAAGTTCGCCTTCGCTGCGGTTGTCCATGCCGCAATGCCATACTCGAGAACTGGTCTCACTCTTCCAGTGTACAGTTTCTTTAGTATGCCTTCGTCTGCTCCCCAGCTTGTGCCAGCAAGTTTCCTCATGATCGCCATCCTTTCTCTGGCTTTCATTCGGTTTCTCTCAATCTGACTTTTCCATGTCATGCGCCGATCAAATGTGACTCCCAGATAGGTTGGGTTGTCGTTTGGCTGCAGGATTTTGCCATTCAGACTTAATTTGGTACTTTGGGGTTTTAATGAGAGCGAGAATATTGTGCACGTGGTTTTCTCCTCGTTTATTTTGACCAGCCATGAGTTCGCCCACTCTTCCAGCGATGTTAGGGCCGTCTGCATCCGATTTCTTGCTATTGTGAGATTCTTTTCAGAGGTCCACATAGCCAGATCGTCTGCAAACATTGAGCTATGGACTCTTCTTGGTATATTCTCTGTAATATCGTTTATATATACCAGGAAGAGTGTGGGTGACAATACTCCCCCTTGGGGTACTCCCTGCTCGAGTGTCACCTTTTTGCTCATCTGCCCTTGTACTTGGACTCTGGCCGTTCTTTGTTTGAGGTAGTGGTTGATCCACTTGTACATTTTCCCACAGACATCACTTCTTCTTAGCTTGACTCTAAGTCCATCCTTCCAGACTTTGTCAAATGCCTTTTCCAGATCCACCCAAACAGCTACTGTGTGTTTCTGTGCCTGGTAGGCATCTTCTATCTCCTGGGCTATGAGGATGACCTGGTCCTCAGTGGATCTGTGCTGTCTAAAGCCGGCTTGCTGTGGAATTAGTATTCGTTTTTCTTCCAGATACCACATCAGTCTGGTGTTTATTATCCGTTCCATCAGCTTGCCAACACAGCTCAGTAGGCTTATGGGCCTGTATCCATTTGGATCTGTTTTGTCCTTCCCTGTCTTTGGTACTGGTACCAGTATTGCATCTTTCCATGCCTGGGGTACAATACCCCTTTTCCAGCTTTGGTTCAGGACTGATAGTAGTTTCTTCTTCGCTGTTTGGCCCAGCCCCATCAGCATTTCGTTTGTTATCCCGTCTTTTCCGGGAGATTTCCTTTTCTTTAGTGTACTCATAGCCTCTTCCATTTCGCGCATTGTTAGTTTGGCCATCATGTGCTCTTCAGGAGCCGTATTTATGTTTTCGTGTCCCTTTAGCTCTTCGCTAATGTCTGTATGCTTATCTGCAGGGACCTCGATGTGGTTTGCTCTGGCATAGTGATCGACAAAGGCGTTTGCGGCTTTCTTACCTGTGATCAAGTTCTCGCCCTGCTTGATGGTAATTTGTTTATTTGACGGGGTTTCGTCGTTCATGGCTCTGACTAGCTTCCATAGCTTGTTCCCGTCTTTGTCCAGGTTCAGACTTTCCGTTTTATTTTTCCAACTTTCTCTTGCTGTTTGCTTGAGAGTGTGTTTGTACTTCGCCGCGGCGGCTTTGAGGGCGATGTTTGCCTCCATGGATTTTTCTCGTTCTGCCATGTTCCTAGCATTTGTTACTGCATCTTCCACTTTCTGTAACTCATCATTCCAGTAGGGCTTATAGTTTTTCCTAGCTCCTCTTGGGATGGTTTCAGTGGCGGCTTGCATTATTGCCTTGCTTAGGCTCTCCACCATGGGCTTCATTTTGGTGTTTCGTGTGTTGATGGTTTCACACAGCCCATCTGTCAGGATTGCAAATCTGTCCCAGTCGGCTCGTTTGTAATTCCAACGTGGGAGCGGTTTTGTTTCCTGTGGGCTTACTTCCATGTCAATGGTTAGCCTGATCGGCCTGTGGTCGATACCTGCCAGTTGGTTCAGCACCTGGCGGTCTATTTTATAGTGTATGTCCTGTGTGGAGAAGGCCAAATCTGGAGTCGAGGTGGTATGCCATGTTCTTGAATAGAAGCTAGGGCTATCCTCCGGCCTATTGATTAGGGAGAGATTTGCATCTATCTCCCAATCTTCCACTTCGTCACCTCTACTGTCTGTGTCAGAGTATCCCCATCTCTCCGAGTGGCTGTTGAAATCTCCAACTACTATGCAGTTGGAGTCTCTGACCTCCATACTCGAGAGCGATAGGTCTCTGTTTGGTGGTCCGTACAGATTGAAAATGCGGAGTTTCGTCTCTTGAGCCATTATGTCAACTCCTACAATTTCTGCTTGTCCGGTGTGATTGACAGGTACCGCGCTACTCGGTATGCTGTTTCTGGTCAGTATCAGAACCCCTCCTTTGTGGCCTTCTCTATCTAGACGGAAGGTCTGGTATCCTCTGATTGAGAATTTATGGTTATTGTTGAGGTGCGTTTCCTGGATACATGCCACGTCAATCTTACCTTCATGCAGGTGGTGTGTTAGGGAAAGTTTTTTGTTAATGACTCCCTCCGCATTCCACTGTAGTATTTTGAGGGTCTTGAGGTTTTGGCCAATAGACGTTACCCCATAGCCATGTGCCTTGACTCCACGACACATGGGTGGGTGACCACCAGTAGTCAAGGGTGGGCCCCTTCGAGGCGTGAGGCCCGGCGCTATCGCTGCCTGGCGGGTCTCCTCAGGATGAGCGCCATACGTTTTTCGAATAGGTTGTGCTGCCATCATACTGTGATTTACGTTGCACTGTTTTGTTAGGCTTGCGGCCCCGTGCATCCGATTTCAACAGGCGTTTCTGTAGGGATGCCCTCCTTAGCCTTTGGCTGTCCCCAGCCTATCTGCAAGGCAGCAGTTGTTTACGGTCAGAGTTTTCTCTCCTATGGAAGTTGTCTTACCAGACTTTCGAGTCTTCACTACTCGTGTCTATAGGGTGCAATGATGATATGATATATGAGATGGACTGGTTTACCCGGAAGAGAGGCAGTCCTCGTCACGTCCTGCCAGAAACGTAGCATTTGCATGTGAGTGGGGTATCTCTTTTTCCCTTTGTTTTCTTGGCTTCTATGCAGGGATGGTACTCCTAGCATTCCCCGCCACCTGGGGTGTTGACACAGTGGGGCAGGTGTGCAATGTCCGCTGGTCTGCATCTCTTCTGCGTCCAGCATGATAGTTATGGCTGATAACGTACAGAGGTAGATATCGTAGCCGGAGTGCATTTCGCCAGAGGACAAGCCTGGTAATGTCACAGAGATGTTGATCGCCTGGTGTGCGGACAACTCTCATGGTCAGTGGTTGAGTCTTGACAGTTCACAGTGAGGTGGCTGCTCTACTGTTTTCGACACCCCGACCAGGTACTAAGTCTTTGGTTGGTGTTTTCGCACCCCAACGCCGTATAGGGTGAGTATCAAGCAGTTGTCCGCCCGCTTTGATTGGCGGACGGCAAGGACCTCATACTGTGGCTCTACCTGATAGGGCTGAGGCGCAAGCCCTAGGTCCCGATCATGTAGGAGCCTCCCATTGCAGTGGTGCTGAGATTTTGGGCGGGATTGCGGCTTACAAGGGTTCGGCCGTAATCCCCCACATGGTAGCCTCACGCCCTTGGCTTATCAGCCTGGTACGTGAACCAAAGTGTCTGCGGCTCCTCTCGATTTGAGCTGGTTTTCCGTAGCAACGCCCTGTCATTTGTAGGGTAAAACTGAC
Source organism: Ariolimax columbianus (assembly GCA_036924085.1). Lineage (NCBI taxonomy): Eukaryota > Metazoa > Mollusca > Gastropoda > Stylommatophora > Arionidae > Ariolimax > Ariolimax columbianus. The sequence goes on along the minus strand of JAVGWX010000007.1, from coordinate 101,180,674 downwards.
CTGTCTTCAGATGATCTATTTCCAGCACCCGTTCACTATTTGGTCAGACGAATTTATTGAGGGCTTTTGTTTGTCCATGACCAGGTATTTGAAATCTGCGGTTTCTGCGGAGTTAAACACGATTTCCGTAGCGTTCTTTCATTTGAGTGTTTGAGAGTTGACTTGTCATCCGTGAGTCTAATACCAGCGTACGTTCATTATTAGACCCAAACGGCAGTGCTATCGATTTGTCAGTTGTTCTACAGTATTGGCGTGTTCAGTCAAATTAAGCCTCAGGTTCCACACCTGGTGGTGCCCTTCCGTCAATTCCCTTAGCGAGACAATCAAGAGGGTAGCCCCAAAATTTTCGAGGGTCTAATTCCAGCACATGTTCTCTATTAGACCCCACGAAGGTGTACTTTTTGATAGTCATTCTGCATTATTGGCGTGTTAAGTTAACTTAGGTCTCAGGCTCCACTCCTGATAGTGCTCTTCCGTCAATTCCTTTATCAAACACTGGATGCAGACAAAACCGAGCCACAGGGGGCATAACCCCAGATTTCTGGGGGTCTAAGTCCAGCACCAGTTCCATATTAGGCCCCATTAGAGTGGTCTTGGCATGTCAATCATTTCAGTGTTGGCCGTGTTGAGTCAAATTAAGCCGCAGGCTGCACTCCTGGTGGTGCCCTTCCGTCAATTCCTTTAAGTTTCAGCTTTGCAACCATACTTCCCCCGGAACCCAAACACTTTGGTTTCCCGGAAGCTGCCCGCAGAGTCATCGAAGCAACTCCTGCGGATCGCTAGTCGGCATCGTTTATGGTCAGAACTACGACGGTATCTGATCGTCTTCGCGCCTCTGACTTTCGTTCTTGATTAATGAAAACATTCTTGACAAATGCTTTCGTCTTGCGGCGATCCAAGAATTTCACCTCTAACGCCGCAATACGAATGCCCCCGTTTGTCCCTGTTAATCATTACCTCCAGTTCCGAAAACCAACAAAATAGAACCGAGGTACTATTCCATTATTCCATGCACCATTATTCAGGCAGCCGAGGCCTGCTTTGAACACTCTAATTTTTTCAAAGTAAACGCGCCGGCCACCCAGGACGCTCAGCGAAGAGCACCCGTGGGAGAGAGCCGGCAGACGGTAGGGCAGGAGACAACGGGCAGTGAACCGGCGCGAGCCGGACCGCCCGCCTGCGCCTGAGATCCAACTACGAGCTTTTTAACTGCAA
>JAVGWX010000007.1:101099385-101179359 GCA_036924085.1 Ariolimax columbianus | reverse complement strand
AAACCACACAAAGAGAAGCGATAGAAGACGTATTAGTGGTATACGAGGAAGCGACTGAGTTACAGTTGGAAGCTTGCACACACAAATAAAGAGCAGAAGTAGATTTATTCCTTTAATTATGTTTACAGAACAACAGAATAAGTGTAGATAAAAGTGCTACTGATCTTAAAACACTAAAATGGTATATGTAAATATGTTTAAATTTAGCAATTAACAAACAGTACGAAGATGATGATGGAATTAACGATAACAATTTTAACAAAACAGGAGCATTGATCTGGGTCTATGTCTGATAAGGTGAATGATGCACATTTGTGTGATGTGTTTGTCTAATTAATGGTGGGTCACGTCTGCTTTAAAATGTTCGTCTACACTTGAAATAGCTTTTAACTGGTCCTCACGTATGTTAACGATTTAGATTTTAAACAGCATGTAGTTGCTGTTGTTGCCAGGTCGGTCTTTCGATTTGATGTCAGCGTACATGTGTGTGGCAATCTGTTAGCTGCTCAGGGTCGATTTCAAACATGTCTATGTATAAAGAAGATAAGAGAATGCACGACAGCTGAAATATGATACTGTGTTTTAGAGTTGCTACATTGTACTGGAAATGTCGGTGATATCATTTGTAGCCATCACAGCACCGGCCGTTACCCCGGGGAAGCAAACCCTTAGAAAATGCAGGAGGAAGCAGACCCTTACATAAAATGCATGCTGAAGTCGGATGCATTGGGCCGACAGGCGCAAAATAAAAACCACAGTGCAACGCACACCGCCTTGGGGATTAGAGAAATAAGGCGAACGCGAAAAAAAAATTAAAAAAATTTGGTAGCATGAAGTAGATATGGCCACGTTCAATTTGAACAAGCTTGACTGCTCTTCTCTCGTAAAAATGGCGGTAGGTGGCAGTAATGCGGGTTTGATGATTGGCTAGGAGAAACTGTTGCTAAGATACAGCTGTACACAATTTAACTTCAAGTAAATAGGTAACCCCATAGCAGATTGTGTCTTCGTAGATAAAGTGTTGGAAACTTCATAATGATAAATGTTTAGCTAAATGAGATATGCCGAGGATACGGTCCCTTTATATCTTCAGCTCAATGAATTGTGCCAGTACAACCCCATTTATATCTTCAGTCCAATGAATTGTGCCAGTACAACCTGCTTTTATATCTTCAGCTCAATGAATTGTACCGATACGACCCCACTTTATCTTCATCTCCATGAATTGTACCGATACGACCCCACTTTATCTTCATCTTCATGAATTGTACCGATACGACCCCACTTTATCTTCGGCTCGATGAATTGTGCCAGTACAACCCTTCTTCATCTTCGGCTCGATGAATTGTGCCAACACGACCCCGTTATTTCCCTCTTGACTTCTGTAGTTTCATGAGATGAACGTAAAATATGAAGAGAGGGCTCACTGTTATAGTGGCTCCCTAAGACATTATGAACATCCACCAGATGCCAGGATTAGAACCCACTCATACCGAATACATGTTTAATTCAGTAATTAAACAGCAATCAAAACAACCAACGTCAAGAACCGGCAGACAAACACAATATTTCTACAGATCTCTCGCGATCTCATTCTAAATGTTTTATTTCGTTTGTCTGATGTGTTTTTGTGTTCTCTCAGCTCTGATGTGCGAACAGCTCACGCTCACTTTGCCTGAGAGAATCTATTCTCGACCCTCATTAATGGGCGATTACAATCCCCCCCCCCCCCCTCCCGCAAATTCCTTTATAAGCAGTTTCCTGTAATGTTTTATTGCTGTCTCCGAATACTATCTCTGTTCTTTTGTCTTTCTTTTTATGCATTTCACAGTTAAGTAGTTTCTGCATTCCAATTACTAATAACATGAATCGGTTATACTGCCAAAGACACAATCGCACAAAATGTCTTGAGTTCAGGAATGGAAGTCCTGCAGACACAGGTCACACGGAGACCCAATAAGGCCTCACGATGAACCAGCGTTGGTTGCTACAAAGGGCGATAACTGATGCATGCAACTGTTCTAGAAAAAAACATGTCTGCTTTCTCGTCTGCGATACAAGACGGCAAAACGCATATCTTCTTGTCGGGTCAACAACACACAACACACTATCTTCTTGTCGGGTCAACAACACACAACACACTATCTTCTTGTCGGGTCAACACCACACAACGCACTATCTCCTTGTCGGGTAAACAACACACAACACACTATTTTCTTGTCGGGTCAACACCACACAACGCACTATCTCCTTGTCGGGTAAACAACACACAACACACTATCTTCTTGTCGGGTCAACACCACACAACACACTATCTTCTTGTCGGGTCAACACCACACAACACACTATCTCCTTGTCGGGTCAACAACACACAACACACTATCTTCTTGTCGGGTCAACAACACACATAACACTATTTTCTTGTCGGGTCAACAACACACATAACACTATCTTCTTGTCGGGTCAACAATACACTATCATCTTGTCAGGTCGACAACACACAACACACTGTCTTATTGGCAGGTCCACAACACAGTTTCTTCTTGTCAGGTCCACAGCACAGTGTCTTCTTGTCAGGTCCACAACACAGTTTCTTCTTGCCAGGTCCACAACACAGTTTCTTCTTGTCAGGTCCACAGCACAGTGTCTTCTTGTCAGGTCCACAACACAGTTTCTTCTTGTCAGGTCCACTACACAGTTTCTTCTTGTCAGGTCCACAACACAGTTTCTTCTTGTCAGGTCCACAACACAGTGTCTTCTTGTCAGGTCCACAATACACTGCCTTCTTGCCAGGTCCACAATACACTGTCTTCTTGTCAGGTCCACAACAGACTGTCTTCGTGTCAGGTCCACAACACACTGTCTTCGTGTCAGGTCCACAACAAACAGTCTTCTTGCCAGGTCCACAACACACAACAGACTGTCTTCTTATCAAGTCCACAATACACAACACACTGTCTTCGTGTCAGGTCCACAACACACAACAGACTATCTTTTTGTCAGGTCGACAACACACAAGACACTATTTTCTTGTCAGGTCGACCACACACAACGCACTGTTACTTGTCATGTCCACAATACACAACGCACTGTTACTTGTCATGTCCACAATACACAACGCACTGTTACTTGTCAGGTCCACCACACACAACAGACTGTCTTCTTGTCAGGTCGACAATACTTACTTACTTAGTCGGTCCTCTTCTACCGTGAGGTGTAGAGGTTTGCCAGAGAGAACGCCACACTGCTCTATCCGCCGTCTTTTTCTTGGCTTCTCTCCAATCCAGCCCTCTATCACTTAGGGACTGTCGTATGTTGTCTTCCCAACGTACTTTAGGACGTACTCGGGGTCTGCGTCCTTGACTTTTTATCTCCCATAACCACTTTGGTATCCTTCTTCTTCTTCTTCATCGTACGCAGTCAGACATCAGCCTTAATTTTTTCGAAAAAAGCAGACTGAGGCTGTCGACACTGCCATAGAGCTTGTCTAGTGTTGCCACTGGTGATGGCCACATCTGCTCTCTCTGGTCCTCGTATGTCGGGCAGTTTTGCAGCAAATGTTCAGCGGTCATTTTCCCGGTACCACACGGGCATTGTGGAGCCGCATAGTGCAGTGGTTAGCACGCCGGCTTCGCATCTGAGTGGTTCTGGGTTCATTCCCCAGTTGAGGCGGTAATGTTTTTTTCAGACCGCAATGGCTCCCGGGTCGACCCAGCCTTAAATGAGTACCGGTTCAGTCCGGGAAGTAAAAGCGGCGAGGGAGAGGAGATAGCTACCGCCCTCATATAGCCGAGCCTTTGAAATGTGAGATCGCTAACACCTCACACCCCTACGGCAGTAATGCTATGGGATACTTTACTTTACTTACACGGGCATTCGTCAGTGCCACCTATCTTCAATTTGTTGAATAGGTGGTACCTAAGTCTATTGTGGCCAGTGCGAAGTTTGAAGACCACGACTTGCTCTCTTCTGTTCAACTGGTAATAGGCATCGTTTTTGGTGTAGCCAGTGTGTTCGGTTTCCCATTTGGTCATGTATCTAACTCTAATAAGCCATTTTGACTCTTTGTATGTCATACTAGTTTCTGGTTGTGGTAGTCTTGCACCTTCTTTTGCCAGTCTGTCTGCCTCCTCGTTGCCTTGGATGTTGCAGTGGGATGGAACCCACTGTACAACTACCCTTTTTGGTGCGGACACTTGGCATAGTTGACAGAGTACTGCTCTTAGTTCATTAAGCTCAGTATTTTTCTGGCTTTTCAGTGCTGTGACTACGGCCAGAGCATCTGTAAGCAGGACTATATGGCTTTCATTCCTTTTACCTGTCACCATTTCTTCCACTGCCGCCCTTAGTGCCTCTGCCTCCGCTCTGAAATTGCTTGTGTACTTACCAGTAGCGAATGACAGTGTTATTTTTCTGCCATTTGGTAGGTTCAGGAATGCTCCTGCCCCTCCGTTCTGTGTAGTGTTTGTTACAGAGCCGTCGGTGTATGCATGGGTCTAGTCCATGCTTGGGTAGTTTTTCGATACGTAGCTCAGGGTAGTATCTCTTCTTTCTTTTTCAGTCTGGCAGTTTTTGTTTCCAATACCTGGTATATTTTCTACCACCTCTGGAAATATATGCTGCCTCCAGATAGGTTTTCATACAGTAGGAATGGGCTTTGGTGTTGTTAGTGCGTTCATGGGCTCTTCGTGCATCTTTGCTTTGGCTATTTCTGCAAAGTTTCTCCGCTTTAGTTTCCCGTTTCCGAAATTGTTTAGTCTCGGGTGCATTGGATGGCCAATCAGTCTTCTGAGTTTCTCTGACTGCAGCTGGGCTCTGCAGTCTCTTATGTCGGTCATGGGTTGCAGTTTTGTAATCTTTTCAAGTTCTACAATTGGCTTTGGTATCAGATCTTCTTCCATTCTACAGACATGGCCAAACCACTGTAGTTAGGACTGCTCCACTTGTGTCTGCAGGGGTTGAACTACAAGATTGCTACGTATTGTCTGGTTACGGATCTTGTCCCTTTTAGTCACCTGAAACGCCTTTCTTAGGTACCTCATTTCAGAAGTTTGTAATTGCCTTTCTTGGGCTGTAGTCATTGCCCATGACTCACATGTCAGGATAGGCACATATGTCGAGCGGTATACATCCATCTTTGTTTTCCTGCTTATTTCTCTTCTGCTGAGGAAACCTCTGTTTATTGCATGGAAAAGTCTACCTGATGCTGCCCTTCGTGCAGTTAACTCTTCTTTGATTTCTCCCCTGCTGTCTATTACCACTCCTAGATATTTAAAGTTGCTGACCTGCTCCAGTGCTCGTGTTCCCAGGGTTATCTGATGTCTCTTTTCATCTCTGGCGATCACCATGGTTTTTGTTTTGGAGTTGCTGATGTGCATTCCTCTCTTCTTCAATTCTTCTTCGCAGACCTGCAAGTTGGTCTGGAGATGTGCTTCGGTTTTCGTGATCAGGGCCACATCGTCTGCAAATGCTAGTTCCGATATGTAACTTGGTCTCATCTTCCAGTACCCTACTTCATACTTTTTTGTCCGTTCCTTGCAGGCTTTGATGACTTCCTCCATGAGGAGTATGAAAAGGTACGGTGATAGAATGTCCCCCTGTCTTACTCCGCTAGTGGTCTTGAACTCTCCTGACTTTTTATTTGATGTCCGCACATAATTTCTGCATGTTTTATAGAAACTCTGTATGACAGAGATCAGGGGTCCTGGGATGTTCTACCTTGTCGGGCACTCACAGAGTTTGTCCCAAAGGACTTTATCAAATGCTTTCTCCAAATCCAAAAAGCAGAGATGCATCTCTTTATAATATTCAAGAGCCTTTTCATTTAGCTGTCTGAGTGTAAAGATAAGGTCTTGAGTACTTCTGTTTGCCCTAAACCCACATTGAGTTTCATTCATATTTGGCTCTGCTTGACCTCTTAATCGCCGTTTTAGAATCCTAGAGTAGACTTTCCCGGGGACACTGAGAAGGGAAATACCTCTGTGATTTTCACATTGTCGATTGTCATCCTCTTTAAATATTGGTATTATAATTGTAACCTCCCAGTCTCTTGGTATCTTCTTGTGGCGCCAAGCTGCCTTGAGAATCTTCATGAATAGCATCTCTCCTGCCGCTCCCATGTATTTAACCATTTCTGGTGTTATACCATCATGTCCTGCTGCTTTACCAATCTTAATTTTCTCCAATGCTGCCTTTAGTTCTTCCATTGTGATATTATCGTTTCCCTCCATGGTTCCCTCTTCTTGAATTTGGACTGTTACTTCCAGAGCTTGGTTTTCCTCCACTCCAAGGAGATCTGAGAAATATTCTTTCCATCTGTTCATTATCTCTTCTGGGGCAGTCAACAGCGCACCTTGTTTATCTTTAACAAATTTCAGGGGGCATTCCTTTTCCTTCCTCGTGTTCTTTAAGGTCATGTAGAACCGTTTCTGGTTTTCTCCAGCATTATTTTCCTGTTTCTCTCCAAATTCTTCCCAGGATTTCTGTTTGGCCCTGAGCACAGTCCTCTTTGTTTCTGTTCTAAAATTTACATATTCTCTATATTTCTTTGTTCTTCTGTATTCCTAGCCCCTAGGTATTGCTTTTTTTTTTCTTTTCTCGTTTTATTCTTTTAACTTCTTCTGTCCACCATGGTGTACTCTTTCTCTTCCACCCTTCTTTGGTTTGACCGCATGCCTCTGCTGCAGCCACTTTGAGAATGTCTTTGAATTTCACCCAAAGCATTTCTATATTTTCTTCAGATTCCTCTTTCCTTTCTATTGCTGTTGTTATGAGCCCTTGGTATCTCCTCTTAACATCTGGTTCTCGTAGTTTGTAAGCCTTAATTTTATTTTCTCCTTGTGTATTATGTTTCATGCTTGCTGATGGGTGTTGCCTGGCTGGATAGTGTTTTTCAATTTCTCTCTTTATTTTAACTAGGTAGTGGTCGCTTCCTATCCCTGGTCCTCTGAACACTCTAGCATCCTTTACATACTTGAAATCAGTTTTCCTCACTATTGCATAGTCAATTATGGATCTTTCATTTCTTGCCGGCTCGCATCTTGTGTAGGCATGGATACGCTTGTGTGGAAACCTTGTATTTGTAATAACAAGGTTTTGTTCTCTGCAGAATCTCAGCAGTCGTTTTCCATTGTCATTTAAGACATCTTCTCCATACCTACCGATCACTTCATCCCATCTAGAATAGTCGTTTCCAACTCTTGCGTTAAAGTCTCCAAGGAGAAGTATTTCATTATGGCAATCGTCAATGGTCCTTTGAAGGAGCTCATAAAATTCATCTTTTATGTCAATGCTCTCATCTTCGTTTGGTGCATACACAGTGACGATATCCATTTGACTATCCTCCTCTTGTAGACTTAAAACCATTAGTCGTTCTGAAATGAACTTTCATCCTTTAATGGTTGCTTTGCTGTTACCATTCACTATACAACCAACCCCTGCCCTGGCTCGTTCACTCATGGGAACTCCGCTGTAGTATAGCATGTTGCCGTCATGGTCCAGAACGCCCTGTCCCTTTTTCTTTGTTTCTGTAAGTGCCAGGACTGTCAATTTTGCTCTCTTTATCTCCTCTATTAGTTCTTGTTCTTTTCCGTTTATAGTTCGTACATTCCATGTTCCGTGGATCGTGGTCCTTATTTCTCGCCTGTTCGTCGCCGTTGAGGTCAGTCCGGTTTTCTCTATGTTTTGACTTGTAATCATTTTTAAGACAAACTGGTGATTAGCCTTTGGTTGTATGCAGACTATGTAGAGCCTTCAAAACTAGAATAAAGAAGTTAAGTTAAACAATATATGTTATTAGAAAGATTTTATATTGTTGCTATTTGCGTGATGATGTAAAACAGCTGTGATGTCGGAGAAAGATACTAAGACAAGTGTATTCTATAAAACAATTGCATAGAACAATTGTGTAGAACAAACGCACAGAACAATCGAGTAGAATAATCGCATAGTTTGGGAGAAATACGCTGAATGCGACTAGACATCCCCAGCTTAGACAATGGACACGCACTAAACACAGCCGCTCTAACTAAGGATCTGACACAGAGATATCGACAGAAGCTTGTCATTATCAATCATCAAAGCTATCTATTCTACAGAGATGTAACGCCACTGATTTATCTTCCTGGTCATCACTTTCAGCCCCGACCATATTGTTTCTGTCGGCTTTAACGTCTAAAACACAGGCCGTGTCACGTGGACGTGCAGGAGCAATGATGACAGAGAAACAATGTCCCAGAGATCATCAGGAACATGTTTGTCTGAACACCTCCTCAGAATAGCTCAAACAGCCGCATAAATTATTAATTAAATTATATTCAACAGAAACACTCTGTAAGTACAAAAACAAAAATACACACGTACAAAGGAAGGAATACAAATTAAAATAATATTATGTAATGCAAAGATGTACATTAAAAAACACACATCAAAATAATTTCGTTCTCATCAGTGCTAATTCCAAGAAAGCTGCCACACCATCAACTTGTCTGGGTTAATTTCAGGCCGGCTGCCACACCATCAACTTGGCAGGGTTAATTTCAGGCCGGCTGCCACACCATCAACTTATTAGGTTTAATCTCAGGTGAACTGCCACACCCACTAAACGTATCAGGTCTTATCTCAGGCAGGCTGCCACACCCACCCAATCAAGTAAACATCCATTGATTTTACTGGACGGTATGTGGTTGAATATCAAATCTAGATAATATAGAACAAATAGCTGCATCACAACTAGATAATATAGAACAAATAGCTGCATTTTCAAGGTACGGATAATTTCAAGGAGACATCCCAAAATATTCTGGACACACCGACTGTGCAGACATGTCGTATATCACATTTGTGCGTTCGCTGAATTCGAAGCAAGGAGTTATCTAAATAACGGCACGAACAAAACCCCAAACAACTCGATTACATTAGAAAGTCAAGTACAGGTTTGAAAGATGACTGATGATGGTAATTTGACTTCTGCTGTCTATTTCAACTTGCAAAGGGTGAATGTTAACTCATCTTTTGAGAGAAAAGATTATATAATGTTCTCGGGTATTCACAAAAAGGGAGTTTAACTTGGAAATTGTTTAGAATTCAACCGAGAACAGATGTTGTCCTGGTATAAGCCCATCTTAATAGACAAACCTCTCAACACCTATCAGAACAAAATATCCTTATTTATGTAGTTTGGATTGGATGGGGTGGTTGGGTTGAGGGTGGTGGTGGTTGGGTAAGGGGAAGTGGTGGTAGTTTGGCTGGGAAGTGGTGGTTGGGTCAGGGGTGGTGGTGGTAGTTTGGCTGGGAAGTGGTGGTTGGGTCAGGGGTGGTGGTGGTAGTTTGGCTGGGAAGTGGTGGTTGGGTCAGGGGTGGTGGTAGTAGTTTGGCTGGGAAGTGGTGGTTGGGTCAGGGGTGGTGGTGGTAGTTTGGCTGGGAAGTGGTGGTTGGGTCAGGGGTGGTGGTGGTAGTTTGGCTGGGAAGTGGTGGTTGGGTCAGGGGTGGTGGTGGTAGTTTGGCTGGGAAGTGTAGAGTTTGTATTATCAGACGAAGAAGTGATGAATATACTGTAAAACTGTAAACAGGGGAGAACTTGCCGGATACATGAAAAGAAAAGACATCAACAAATTAGATAATGGTGATTTCTTAGAGTAGAAAATGGTGATTTCTTAGAGTATAAAATGGTGATTTCTTAGAGTAGAAAATGGTGATTTCTTAGAGTATAAAATGGTCATTTCTTAGAGTAGAAAATGGTGATTTCTTAGAGTATAAAATGGTGATTTCTTAGAGTTGAAAATGGTGATTTCTTAGAGTATAAAATGGTGATTTCTTAGAGTAGAAAATTGTGATTTCTTAGAGTAGAAAATGGTGATTTCTTAGAGTAGAAAATGGTGATTTCTTAGAGTAGAAAATGGTGATTTCTTAGAGTAGAAAATGGTGATTTCTTAGAGTAGAAAATGGTGATTTCTTAGAGTAGAAAATGGTGATTTCTTAGAGTATAAAATGGTGATTTCTTAGAGTAGAAAATGGTGATTTCTTAGAATAGAAAATGGTGATTTCTTAGAGTAGAAAATGGTGATTTCTTTGAGTAGAAAATGGTGATTTCTTAGAGTAGAAAATGGTGATTTCTTAGAGTAGAAAATGGTGATTTCTTAGAGTAGAAAATGGTGATTTTTTAGAGTAGAAAATAGCGATTTCTTAGAGTAGAAAATGGTGATTTCTTAGAGTAGAAAATGGTGATTTCTTAGAGTAGAAAATGGTGATTTCTTAGAGTAGAAAATGGTGATTTCTTAGAGTAGAAAATGGTGATTTCATAGAGTAGAAAATGGTGATTTCTTAGAGCAGAAAATGGTGATTTCTTAGAGTAGAAAATGGTGATTTCTTTGAGTAGAAAATGGTGATTTCTTAGAGTAGAAAATGGTGATTTCTTAGAGTAGAAAATGGTGATTTCTTAGAGTAGAAAATGGTGATTTCTTAGAGCAGAAAATGGTGATTTCTTAGAGTAGAAAATGGTGATTTCTTAGAGTAGAAAATGGTGATTTCTTAGAGTAGAAAATGGTGATTTCTTAGAGTAGAAAATGGCGATTTCTTAGAGTAGAAAATGGTGATTTCTTAGAGTAGAAAATGGTGATTTCTTTGAGTAGAAAATGGTGATTTCTTAGAGTAGAAAATGGTGATTTCTTAGAGTAGAAAATGGTGATTTCTTTGAGTAGAAAATGGTGATTTCTTAGAGTAGAAAATGGTGATTTCTTAGAGTAGAAAATGGTGATGTCTTAGAGTAGAAAATGGTGATTTCTTAGAGTAGAAAATGGTGATTTCTTAGAGTAGAAAATGGTGATTTCTTAGAGTAGAAATGGTGATTTCTTAGAGTAGAAAATGGTGATTTCACAGAGTAGAAAATGGTAATTTCTTAGAGTAGAAAATGGTGATTTCTTAGAGTAGAAAATGGTGATTTCACAGAGTACAAAATAGTGATTTCTTAGAGTAGAAAATGGTGATTTCACAGAGTACAAAATAGTGATTTCTTAGAGTAGAAAATGGTGATTTCACAGAGTACAAAATAGAATTTCTGAGAGTAGAAAATGGTGATTTCTTAGAGTAGAAAATGGTGATTTCTTTGAGTAGGAAATGGTGATTTCTTAGAGTAGAAAATGGTGATTTCACAGAGTACAAAATAGTGATTTCTTAGAGTAGAAAATGGTGATTTCACAGAGTACAAAATAGTGATTTCTTAGAGTAGAAAATGGTGATTTCAGAGTAGAAAATGGTGATTTCTTAGAGTAGAAAATGGTGATTTCACAGATTACAAAATAGTGATTTCTTAGAGTAGAAAATGGTGATTTCACAGAGTACAAAATAGTGATTTCTTAGAGTAGAAAATGGTGATTTCTTAGAGTAGAAAATGGTGATTTCTTAGAGTAGAAAATGGTGATTTCACAGATTACAAAATAGTGATTTCTTAGAGTAGAAAATGGTGATTTCACAGAGTACAAAATGGTGATTTCTTAGAGTAGAAAATGGTGATTTCTTAGAGTAGAAAATGGTGATTTCACAGATTACAAAATAGTGATTTCTTAGAGTAGAAAATGGTGATTTCACAGATTACAAAATAGTGATTTCGTAGGGCAAAAAATGTCTTAGAGAGTAGAAATGGTGATTTTGTAGAGCAGCAAATGGCTGACTGCAGAAAATAAACAACACTCGGGACTGAGTACTCCAGGGATCACTGACAGTCTACCTCGAGCTATACAATACATGATGATGATAACTGTAAACGCTCCCTAAGGACATTGAGCACTCGAGAAACAGTCACCTCTCTAGAACAAGCTTAGCTCTTCTTCATTCAGCTAACAACATCATCATGCAGCTCGTATTGTCTGCACCACTAGTCCAGATCATGCATTCAACCAAGGATAATAATATGTGTACAAGCACAGGACGGAAGTCGTTCAACAGTTGTGTTCTCTTCTGTTCTCTTCTACTATTATCGTTCTCGGGATAGCGAAATATAAACTGTTTAATATCAAGTCCGTGGCACAGTGGTTAGGCCGTCGCCCTCATGATCAGGTGGTGTGAGTTCGACTCCAGATTTCGCCATTTTTTTAACAGGTGCTTAATGCGGAGTCCCCTGCATCTTGTAGTCACCTCCTAGTCGTCTTGTCCTTGACTTGCCACTGGGGTCAGGCGGCTCGAGACAAGAGAGTGATGATAACAAGTAGCGCAGTTAATCCTTACTGAAAATAGGGCTAGCAAAATAATTATCCCGTCATCGTTTGTTATGTACCTTTGAGATCGTAACAGCGGTTCTTGTCGCGGTCCACATAATCTTACGAGGTCCTCTCAGGGGTCCTGGAGATCCTCAGTGGGGGTCCGCGAGGTCCTCTTAGGGGTCCTAGAGATCCTCAGTGGGGTTCCGCGAGGTCCTCTTAGGGGGTCCCAGAGATCCTAAGTGGGGGTCCGCGAGGTCCTCTTAGGGGGTCCTAGAGATCCTCAGTGGGGGTCCGCAAGGTCCTCTTAGGGTCCTAGAGATCCTTAGTGGAGGTCCGCGAGGTCCTCTCAGGTGTCTCCCGTTGGCTTGCATAAATGTTATACATTTTTACAATTAAATTCAAAAGATATAAACAAAATAGAAAGATGGAAGCAGGGACAGATACAGCAGAGATGACGTTTACACAATTATGTAAATGCCGATACAAGGGAGTACAGCAGGGGACCGGACATCAAACAAGACTTGCATCCGTCATCGCAGACTTCTGAAAACATCACGAGTGGGTCGAATATCAGAGGATGGAGACCAGACGCAGTCAAAATACTCTTACGGAATATAGATCAAAGTTTCCCGTGGTCGAACAAATTGGAGCCTAGCTGGAAAAATGAAACTCGTTAAGACAATTGGCTGAGACGATCTTGGGGTAAATATAATAAATAACATCGCATTGAATTTCGCTAAATTATAATTTGGCTGAATTTGAAAATAGATCGATATCTGAATTTGAAAAGTGAACGTACTAATAATGTTGATGGAAGTGCATCCTGTTCAGTGCAAATGAACTTTCTTCCAATCATCTGAAAGGCACTGCCGTTATAATAAGATGTACATGTCAATTTGTTTCAGGCCAAGAAGATAATCAGCTACCTAAGTGTGTGTTATGCTACGATATATTGTCCAACGAAGCCACGAAACCGTCAAACGTACGAAGATATCTCGGTAGAAAACATTAAGAGCATATCTAAAGTAGCATCAATTTTTGTTTTCAAAAGTAAGGAGCAGGAGCGTTGGTAGAGTAAGTTAATGGTAAATAGACTGCAGGACCTGTTTGGGACAATGAAAATGCAGCGAGGGCTTCATTTGAAGTTGCTCAACTAATAATAAGTACCACAAAAAAAAACAAAACAACAACCCGCACACAATAGCTGAAGAACATATTTCCAATGGCAAAAATCTTAGTTTCTGCTTTGATCAACGAGAAAGCTGCCCAGGTAAAGCGACACAGTTAAGAAGCGAATCAACGGCTTATCAGCCAATATCAAGGAACAGTTATTAGAAAGAGTTCGCATACAGCTCAATTTTTCTATGCAGGCGGATGAAAGCGCAGGCGAAACAATCCAAGTTACCTTATTGTGCACAGTTAGATATGAGTACTAAAAAACATTGTTGAAGACTTGGCGTTCATCTCCTCCTTGGTGTACACTACAGCTGAAGAATTAATGAACAGCTTACACGAGTTTATCACATATCAAGACAGGGATTGTTCAAATACTGTGGACGTAGCGACAGAATGGGAGCCCAGTTGACTTGTACCAGGAATGAAAGAAGTCATACAGTCGATAACTTGCTACCAGTGCTACATGTATACGGAGCTAAGAAGATATAAGACAAACTAATATACCGGGAATAATTCAGTCAACGATGGCAATAATATAAAAAGCAAATCTCTCAATTCAAAACTTTTTTAGCAGCTTTGTAAAGATAGGAGCAGCGAAACCCGTCAACTTTTATTACATTGTGAAGTTCGTAGGCTATGGCGAGGTTAGATTTTGTCTCGTCGGGGGTTTGAGAGACAAGGTCAAGTTTTGTCTCGTCGGGACATTGAGACGAGGTCAAGTTTTGTATAGTCGGGGATTGAGAGACGAGGTCAAGTTTTGTATAGTGGAGATTTGAGGGACGAGGTCAAGTTTTGTCTCATTGGGAATTGAGAGACGAGGTAAAGCTTTGTATATCGAGGGTTGAGAGACGAGGTCAAGTTTTGTATAGTCGAGGGTTGAGAGACGAGGTCAAGTTTTGTATAGTCGAGGGTTAAGAGACGAGGTCAAGTTTTGTCTCGTCGGGGGATTGAGGGACGAGGTCATCAGCGACCGTTTGAATGATTTTTCTGTCCTGTTTAGTAAAGAACAGTTGTCAGATATTGAAATGTGCTAAACTTTCTTCTTCAAGGAAAAGAAGTTATAGTTTTTCAAGTTGAAGTCAAGATCGAAGAATGGATGAAAAAGTTGGAATGGTGACATCTTCGTTTACTGAATAGTAATTATGAGATATTTCCAAACCTTACAAATACTCTTAATTTCACCAGCAAATAATTTACTTTAATTTACTTATTGCACATTTGAAATATCTGTAACATTAGTTTCCAAGAATATGTTTGTATATCCTAATGCAAGCCAAAACTGGATTACTCATCCAGTACTAGTTAACGTGTATGAAGTAGGAAAGGGTTTACAGCAACAGAGGAAGACAAGCTCATTGATATATCCACAGTTGGTGCTCTGAAAGTTAGTTCAACGAACAATCCCTTGCAATATTCTGGGCTAGTTTACAAACTTCCAGAACTATCGTAGATGGCTTTGAAAGTATTGATGTATCTCGTAACTACATTCTGTGGGAAACATCATTCTCTTCGTATATTTTAAAAATAAGTATAGAAGCCGTAAGGAAAACGTACCGAGAATACACATTTCAGCGATTTACCCTGATATTACAAAACTTGTAAGTGAAATGCAATGTCAGAATTCTCATTAAGAAAAGTCAACAGTTCTAACTGGGTCGGTGGCCAACCAGACTGGTGCAATACAGCCTTTCCTGAGACCCACAGGTGGTCTACAGCTCGATTCTAGCAGATGTTCTCTATTGATTAGCTCACCAGGTGAGGTCCGCTGTAGGATGCTACACTCAATAGCTTATTATAACAGTGGACTATTTTATTGGTAGTCTGTTTACTTGGGAATGTTAAGTCCGGGCACCCTTTCTTAAATGGCCCGAGACAGGATTCGGCAGGGCCAAACGGTTTCTGTGATAAGGAAACGAATCAGGGGTAGTAAATAAACCCATCAAATAAACCACAAAATAAATCCATAAAAACACTGATGTAAAGACCAGAAAAGGAAAGGCAAAAATGTTATTCCTGGCACTAAACAATATACTGCGATCTAGAGAAATCAAGATTCACACCAAAAGTTAGGATATTCAACTCCATTGTCAAGTCGGTTCTGGTCTATGGAGCTAAGACAAGTAGACAGACCGACGCCATACAACAAAGACCCCAGTCTTTCACATGTGCTTTCGAAGGATAAGGGTGTAAAGTAACGGGACATGGTGAGGAATGAAGGCATGCGGGAAAGGAGCCACTGGAAGAACATACTAAGACAATAACATGTGGGCTGCACTGAGCACACGCTGAAATAATTAGGTTCTCATTTTAAATCTGCACAGGAAGAGAAAGAGAGGTATACACAACAATAAACGGACATGGCGAATGTGAGAAGGAACTTAGAAAAGTCGTTACACTTGGACAGAGACAGAAAGAGGAACCCAGACAGTGTATATGGGCTAGATGTAGTCAATGACGAATCCACTGAAAGGAAAAATAGACTGAATGATTGAAAACCCCGTTATTTTGGGGGGATTTTTAGAGAAATTGTTTTTCTGAAAAATGTATGAAATCCAATGAACAGCTCAAATAATAATGTTGATGGTCAGTAAGCGTGTTGTACACGTCAAGAACCAAACACCAGGGCGGATGTTAGGACATCTCACGAGAACTGATTAGTTAGAACATGTTAGGGTATTATATCAAATGAGCATGAAAAACAAATCGAAGGAGTAGGGAAAACCCAAATCAAATGAATAGGGAAAATCCAAATCAAATGAGTAGGGAAAATCCCAAATCAAATGAATAGGGAAAACCCAAATCAAATGAGTAGGGAAAACATTAGATTGGTTCCTCAGCAGATTCTATCATTACATAAAACATCTTACAGAACAGTGACGTCTGAGAGTTTGACGTGAACATAACGAATGAAGAACTTGGTACGATTTAGTTGGAAAATATTTTGGCACTTCTTAGTATTGGCAGAGCACATTGTGATGCTGCAGATGAGGTTCAGACAAAATCATGTTTACATAGTATTGGCAGAGCACATTGTGATGCTGCAGATGAGGTTCAGACAAAATCATGTTTACATAGTATTGGCAGAGCACATTGTGATGCTGCAGATGAGGTTCAGACAAAATCATGTTTACATAGTATTGGCAGAGAGCATTGTGATGCTGCAGATGAGGTTCAGACAAAATCATGTTTACATAGTATTGGCAGAGAGCATTGTGGTGCTGCAGATGAGGTTCAGACAAAATCATGTTTACGTAGTATTGGCAGAGCACATTGTGATGCTGCAGATGAGGTTCAGTCAAAATCATGTTTACATAGTATTGGCAGAGCACATTGTGATGCTGCAGATGAGGTTCAGTCAAAATCATGTTTACATAGTATTGGCAGAGCACATTGTGATGCTGCAGATGAGGTTCAGACAAAATCATGTTTATATAGTATTGGCAGAGCACATTGTGATGCTGCAGATGAGGTTCAGACAAAATCATGTTTACATAGTATTGGCAGAGAGCATTGTGATGCTGCAGATGAGGTTAAGACAAAATCATGTTTACCTAGTATTGGCAGAGAGCCTCGTAGGACATGGGAGAGGGATCACATGAAATAATTTGTACTTAGTATTGGCAGAAAACCTCTCGTGGGACAGCAGACGAGGATGAGATGAAATAATTGTTCTCCAGGCCAGCGATACTCGGCCAGACTGCACGCGGGAAACCACTGTATCTCGCGACTTTCGCGCTGTTGATAATAATAATAATAATAATAATAATAATAATAATAATAATGTGAACAAACAGAGGAAGAGGAAGAACTGACAGAGAAACTCGTGGAGCCATTCTTGTGTCTCTTACTATTGGCAGATAGTCGTGGAGCCATTCTTGTGTCTCTTACTATTGGCAGATAGTCATGGAGCCATTCTTGTGTCTATTACTATTGGCAGATAGTCATGAAGCCATTTTTGTGTCTTTTACTTATTGGCAGATAGTCGTGGAGCCATTCTTGTGTCTATTACTATTGGAAAATAGTCGTGGAGCAATTCTTGTGTCTAATACTATTGGAAAATAGTCGTGGAGCAATTCTTGTGTCTAATACTATTGGAAAATAGTCGTGGAGCAATTCTTGTGTCTAATACTATTGACAGATAGTTGTAGAGCCATTCTTGTGTCTCTAACTATTGGCAGATAGTCGTAGAGCCATTCTTGTGTCTATTACTATTGACAGATAGTCGTGAATCCATTCGTGTGTCTATTACTATTAGCAGATAGTCGTGGAGCCATTCGTGTGTCTATTACTATTGACAGATAGTCGTGAAGCCATTCTTGTGTTTATTATTTTTGGCAGATAGTTGACGAGCCATTCTTGTGTCTCTTACTATTGGCAGATAGTCGTGGAGCCATAATTGTGTCTCTTACTATGTGCAGATAGCCGTGGAGCCATTATTGTGTCTTTTACTATTGGCAGATAGTCGTAGAGTCATTCTTGTGTCTCTTACTATTGGCAGATAGTCGTGGAGCCATTCTTGTGTCTGTTACTATTGGCAGATAGTAGTGGAGCCATTCTTGTGTCTATTACTATTGGCAGATAGTAGTGGAGCCATTCTTGTGTCTCCTACTATTGGCAGATAGTCGTGGAACAATTCTTGTGTATCTTACTATTGGCAGAGAGTCGTGGAGCCATTCTTGTGTCTCTTACTATTGGCAGATAGTAGTGGAGCCATTCTTGTGTCTCTTACTATTGGCAGATAGTCGTGGAGCCATTCTTGTGTCTATTACTTTTGGCAGATAGTCGTGGAGCCATTCTTGTGTCTCTTACTATTGACAGATAATCGTGGAGTCATTCTTTTGTATCTTACTATTGACAGATAATCGTGGAGTCATTCTTGTGTATCTTACTATTGACAGATAATCGTGGAGTCATTCTTGTGTCTCTTACTATTGACAGATAATCGAGGAGTCAATCTTGTGTTTCTTACTATTGACAGATAATCGTGGAAACGTTGACTAGGATCAGGTAATTAATCCTTTTTTTTTAGAATGAACGTGCTAAAGATCGATTGTAGAGAATATATATCCACAGTTAACTATTTTATAAATGGCAATAAAACAATAATAGCGGGTTGGTTCACTTCTTTCATCGTCTACTTAATAGTGTTGTAACCACGTTTTGATTTATTTACAAAATAAACGTGTTTTATTTAGTAGGAACTATGCGTATACATCTACTTTCGTCCATGGCGCTTGAAACATTGAGATGGCATATAAGCGGCATTCTAATAAACATTCCGTCATTTGGTCACAGAACGTCATTAAGTCATCAACGACGAAATCATTGAAACATGACAATATACCCTGGCGTGCTCGCGAGCTGCTCATATCAAATACGCAGATCAAGTAACGCCGATGTACATACACTTATCTCACCTAATTTACTACACACATTGACAGAGACATACCAGTATATACACATTGACAGAGACATACCAGCATACACACATTGACAGAGACATACCAGCATACACACATTGACAGAGACATACCAGCATACACACATTGACAGAGACATACCAGCCTTCACAATTTGAATTCTCTCTCTCTCTCTCTCTCTCTCCTCCGGACACACACACACGCACGCACGCACGCACGCGCGCACACACACACACACACACACACACACACACACACACACACACACACACACACACACACACGCGATTTCATTTGAGACCAGGCCTCTTGGACAACCACAATGATGTCTCTCACACACACATTCCTCCACTAAGACATTCCTTACCTATACCTCAGACCTGCTACCACAGTCTGTTGGTATGTTGTCTGTTGGTATGGTGTCTGTTGGTATGTTGTCTGTTGGTATGTTGTCTGTTGATATGTTGTCTGTTGGTATGTTGTCTGTTGGTATGTTGTCTGTTGGTATGTTAGTATGTTGTCTGTTGGTATGTTGTCTGTTGGTATGTTGTCCTGTTGGTATGTTTTCTGTTGGTATGTTGTATGTTGTCTGTTGGTATGTTAGTATGTTATCTGTCGGTATGTTGGTATGTTATCTGTTGGTAAGTTGTCTGTTGGTATGTTGTCAATTGATATGTGGTTGGTCTGTTGGTATGCGGTCTATTGGTATGTGTTGTATTGGTATGCGGTTTGTTGGTATGTGGTCTTCTGGTATATGTTGTACTGGTATGTTGTCTGTTGGTATGTTTTGTATTGGTATGTGGTCTGTTGGTACGTCTTGTATTGGTATGTGGTCTGTTGATATGTCGTCTGTTGGTATGTTGTCTGTTGGTATGTTTTATGTTGGTATGTTGTCTGTTGGTATGTTGTCTGTTGGTATGTGGTCTGTTGGTATGCGGTCTATTGGTATGTATTGTATTGATATGCGGTCTGTTGGAATGTGGTCTTCTGGTATGTGTTGTTTGGTACGTGGTCTGTTGATATGTGTTGTATTGGTATGTGTTGTATTGGTATGTGGTCTGTTCAATGTGGTCTACTAGACTTGATGTTCTAGGGTTCGTTGCCGGCAGGATAGTAATGAATTCACTTCAGCTGCAGTTGATGACTCTACATTTATTTCGAGAAATCGCTGACAGTTGGGATCTCCACACTACTTTAGAGAACCCACTGGATGGTGGGACCTCAACACTACTTTAGAGAAACGCTGGATGGTGGGACCTCCCCACTACTTTAGAGAAACGCTGGATGGTGGGACCTCTACACTACTTTAGAGATCACTCTGGATGGTGGGACCTGCACACTATTTTAGAGATCACGCTGGATGGTGGGACCTCCACACTACTTTCGAGAACACGGTGGTAGTTGCAGTGCTCAAGGCCGTCGTCGGTCATACATCTAGCTGTTGCACAGACCCGTCCAAACCATTGTTTGCTAGTCAGTTTGAACTGGTCACATAAAATATTTGAGAAGGAAACTTGAATTGAGTCTTTCCTTCTTTCTATCACTTCTGTCATCTTCCTTCCCATTTAATTCCCCTCTTCTCTCACCATCCGTCTCTATCTATCTCTACTTCTCTCGGTCTGTCTATCTCTACTTCTCCCAGTCTCTGCACAGTAAGTGTGTTTCCCTTGATGGCCAGCCATTATATTTGTCTGTTCTGTAACGAACTCTAGAAAAAACAATTGAGTTTTGGCATTCTGTCTTGAACAGTGTTGAGCGAGACATCTCGGGCCTGCAAGCATACGGATCTCTCACATACACGCACCATCTCCATACTCACATACACGCACCCTCCTCATACTCACATACACGCATACTCCCCACACCAACATATACGCTCCCTGCCCACACTCACATATATACACAGGTACGCTCATACTAATTAAAACACACATATGAACACACATACACTCATGCAGATAAACTACACACATACATAGCCTCGACTTATGTGCACTCATACTGGAACGTGTGTTTGAAGTCAACGTAATCCTACATAACAAACCAGACTAAAACAGTTACCGCCCCTATCCGACTTCCGGGTATGTTCTCACAAAACGTATAGCCAGGAACACTTTGTTTTTTTCGAACGATTGCGCGCGCACACACACCCACACACACACACGCCCGCACACACACACATGCCCACACACACCTACACACACTCACCCGCACACACACATGCCCACACACACACACACGCCCGCACGCATGCAGGAACACACGCTCCATAAACACACACATACATACGCCCGCACACACACACACGTCCGGACGCACACATACGCACAGGTACACACACCCGCCCGCATACACGCGCACTCACATGCCCGCACACACACACAAACTTACACACGCCCATGCACACGCGCACACACACACACGCGCACACACACATATTGACAACCGTTATCTGCCACCAGCTGTAGATTTCTTCATTTGAATGAAAACGTTTTCTTGAGATCAGAACATTCTTTGATGGGCTCATTAAGGATAGAATGGTTGAGAAATGAGGGTGATCACAACTGTTGTGGGAGCACTGTGTGTGAGCATTTTTTGTGAGCATTGTTTGTGAGCACTGTGTGTGAGCACTGTGTGGGAGTATTGTGTGAACATTGTGTGAGCATTGTGTGAGCACTGCGTGTAAGCATTGTGTGAGCATTGTGTGAGCATTGTGTGTAAGCACTGTGTGAACAGTGTGTGAGCATTATGGGAAAGCATTGTGTGAGCACTGTGTGTAAGCATTGTGTGAGCATTGTGTGAGCATTGTGTGTAAGCACTGTGTGAACAGTGTGCGAGCATTATGTGTAAGCATTGTGTGAGCATTGTGTGAGAGCATTGTGTGGGCACTGTGTGGGAGTATTGTGTGTGGGCATTGTGTGAGCACTTTGTGGGAGTATTTTATGTGAACGTAGGTCTGTCATATTGCATAAGACATTTTGAAATTTGTTTCTTGAATGACATCAGTCACCATAACTGGTTGTATACAGACTATGACGAGTCTTCTAAACCAGTATAAAAAAGTTAAGTTAATTCTGAATTCCCCAGACGAGGATCTAATTCAAGCATGGGAAGCAGACGTACATCCTTTGCCTCCGACACCGACAGACGTGGGTCTGCCTCCAGCGTCGGCAGCCGACGGACGTCCATTTTCTCTGACCAGTCGGATCGCAGGGGTTCAGCCAGCAGCCGGAGCAGCAGGAAAGGCTCTGACGGAAGTCGTATAGATGATACGGACGTCTCCCTTGCAGGTCAGTGTCTCTGCTTGGTGATGGAATCAACTGTTTAGATGTTTGGTTCTTCATTGGGATTTGTGACCATTTGTCTGTTTATCTCTGTCTTGTCCCCGCTCTTACATCTGTGACTGAACGTTCTATAAATTGTTATTTGTTGTTGTTTGAAATGTATCTAACATCTCCCCAGAAACCCCGACCATTATGGTCATGTCGGGTCCACCAGCGTGGACCAACGCCTGATTGTCTCCAGCATCGCGATTATCCCAAGAGATTATAGAAAGGGAAGGGACTCTATTGGAATACAACAGCTATATGCATATTACATTGCAGCTTGTCTCCCGTAAGGTTTTAACAAATGTACATTTTCCAAGTTTCAACCTCTGCAGAAAAGAAATGAACGCCCACAACAGCCATGTTTAACTGACTGTCTCTCCATCATCGATGTCATCTGTGAACTTCTCCTTGATCAATCACATACTTCACGTTGCATCATGTGGATAGACCTACTCAGTGGAAAACATTGAGATTCATGGGAGTCCCCGTCACCTAGATGTGGTTAGTGGAGAGTGCAAGAGTCAGTCACGATCTGACTATCACATTCCGAGGAACTGAGACGCTAGTCTGGTCAGACACAACATACTGACCAAGACGTCGCGTCTGTGCCAAGCACAATACACTGACCAAGATCACAATATCTCTTCCAAGTTGCCTTCCCTGAAAACATGCTGTTTTCAGTCTGGCTGACGAGATGTAAATCGATCTGATCTCCGAAGCTGATCGTTACTCAGATGAAGCCAAGCATAGCACAACCATCTGGAGAACATCACGCTCGTGATGCAGGGAAAACTACCTAACCGGCACTTTATGCCCTTTTTATGACGTACAAAAGAGTAAACTTACTCATTGTGGGCATTTAACAACCGTAACAGCAACGCCAACAACAACAACAACAACAACATCAACAACGGCAACAACAACGACAAAAACAACAACAACGACGACAACAGCAATATCAACAACGCCCACAACAACAACGACAACAACAACAACAACAGCAACAACAACAACAACATCAACAACGGCAACAACAACAGCAACAACAACTCTCAAATTCCAAACATTGTTTGATGTTCACCAGCAAAGTGTCCTCCCACCATCGCTGCTCTTCAGACTTGCGCAAATGAAAACGCACAACCTGGGAGTCTCTATCGGACGCTTGTGTTTGACCGACTTCGATTACTCAACGACTGTCTCATACCAAATTGAGGATCTCAGGTCTCGACAGGCCCGCCGGAGCACTTAGAACAGTCGCCTCCACATTTCCTGAGCGAAAACTAGTAATGAAATTGTTGGCAGTGGGCCGCCTGGACTAGTGACACCGGAAATCACAACAATCCAACCCAGGATTTCTTTTTCGTGGACAGTAGAATGACTTCTGCTTATTCGTGGACAGTGGACTGACTTCTGGTTATTCGTGGACAGTAGACTGACTTCTGGTTATTCGTGGACAGTCGACTGACTTCTGGTTATTCGTGGACAGTAGACTGACGTCTGCTTATTCGTGGACAGTGGACTGACTTCTGGTTATTCGTGGACAGTAGATTGACTTCTGGTTATTCGTGGACAGTGGACTGACTTCTGCTTATTCGTGGACAGTGGACTGACTTCTGCTTATTCGGGGACAGTAGACTGACTTCTTGTTATTCGTGGACAGTAGACTGACTTCTGCTTATTCGCGGACAGTAGACTGACTTCTGCTTATTCGTGGACAGTAGACTGACGTCTGCTTATTCGTGGACAGTAGACTGACTTCTGGTTATTCGTGGACAGTGGACTGACTTCTGGTTATTCGTGGACAGTAGACTAACTTCTGGTTATTCGTGGACAGTAGACTGACTTCTGGTTATTCGTGGACAGTAGACTGACTTCTGCTTATTCGTGGACAGTGGACTGACTTCTGGTTATTCGTGGACAGTAGACTGACTTCTGGTTATTCGTGGACAGTAGACTGACTTCTGGTTATTCGTGGACAGTAGACTGACTTCTGGTTATTCGTGGACAGTGGACTGACTTCTGGTTATTCGTGGACAGTGGACTGACTTCTGCTTATTCGTGGACAGTAGACTGACTTCTGGTTATTCGTGGACAGTAGACTGAATTCTGGTTAATCGTGGGCAGTAGACTGACTTCTGCTTATTCGTGGACAGTAGACTGACTTCTGCTTATTTGTGGACAGTGGACTGACTTCTGGTTATTCGTGGACAGTAGACTGACTTCTGGTTATTCGTGGACAATAGACTGACTTCTGCTTATTCGTGGACAGTAGACTGACTTCTGCTTATTCGTGGACAGTAGACTGACTTCTGGTTATTCGTGGACAGTGGACTGACTTCTGGTTATTCGTGGACAGTGGACTGACTTCTGCTTATTCGTGGACAGTAGACTGACTTCTGGTTATTCGTGGACAGTAGACTGAATTCTGGTTAATCGTGGGCAGTAGACTGACTTCTGCTTATTCGTGGACAGTAGACTGACTTCTGCTTATTTGTGGACAGTGGACTGACTTGTGGTTATTCGTGGACAGTAGACTGACTTCTGGTTATTCGTGGACAGTAGACTGACTTCTGGTTATTCGTGGACAGTAGACTGACTTCTGGTTATTCGTGGACAGTAGACTGACTTCTGCTTATTCGTGGACAGTAGACTGACTTCTGGTTATTCGTGGACAGTAGACTGAGTTCTGCTTATTCGTGGACAGTAGACTGACTTCTGCTTATTTGTGGACAGTGGACTGACTTCTGGTTATTCGTGTACAGTAGACTGACTTCTGGTTATTCGTGGACAATAGACTGACTTCTGCTTATTCGTGGACAGTAGACTGACTTCTGCTTATTCGTGGACAGTAGACTGACTTCTGGTTATTCGTGGACAGTGGACTGACTTCTGGTTATTCGTGGACAGTGGACTGACTTCTGCTTATTCGTGGACAGTAGACTGACTTCTGGTTATTCGTGGACAGTAGACTGAATTCTGGTTAATCGTGGGCAGTAGACTGACTTCTGCTTAATCGGGGACAGTAGACTGACTTCTGCTTATTTGTGGACAGTGGACTGACTTCTGGTTATTCGTGGACAGTAGACTGACTTCTGGTTATTCGTGGACAATAGACTGACTTCTGCTTATTCGTGGACAGTAGACTGACTTCTGCTTATTCGTGGACAGTAGACTGACTTCTGTTTATTCGTAGACAGTAGACTGACTTCTGGTTATTCGTGGACAGTGGACTGACTTCTGGTTATTCGTGGACAGTAGACTGACTTCTGGTTATTCGTGGACAGTAGACTGACTTCTGGTTATTCGTGGACAGTAGACTGACTTCTGCTTATTCGTGGACAGTAGACTGACTTCTGGTTATTCGTGGACAGTAGACTGAGTTCTGCTTATTCGTGGTCAGTAGACTGACTTCTGCTTATTTGTGGACAGTGGACTGACTTCTGGTTATTCGTGGACAGTAGACTGACTTCTGGTTATTCGTGGACAGTAGACTGACTTCTGCTTATTCGTGGACAGTAGACTGACTTCTGCTTATTCGTGGACAGTAGACTGACTTCTGGTTATTCGTGGACAGTGGACTGACTTCTGGTTATTCGTGGACAGTGGACTGACTTCTGCTTATTCGTGGACAGTAGACTGACTTCTGGTTATTCGTGGACAGTAGACTGAATTCTGGTTAATCGTGGGCAGTAGACTGACTTCTGCTTATTCGTGGACAGTAGACTGACTTCTGCTTATTTGTGGACAGTGGACTGACTTCTGGTTATTCGTGGACAGTAGACTGACTTCTGGTTATTCGTGGACAATAGACTGACTTCTGCTTATTCGTGGACAGTAGACTGACTTCTGCTTATTCGTGGACAGTAGACTGACTTCTGTTTATTCGTAGACAATAGACTGACTTCTGCTTATTCGTGGACAGTAGACTGACTTCTGCTTATTCGTGGACAGTAGACTGACTTCTGTTTATTCGTAGACAATAGACTGACGTCTGCTTATTCGTGGACAGTGGACTGACTTCTGGTTATTCGTGGACAGTAGATTGACTTCTGGTTATTCGTGGACAGTGGACTGACTTCTGCTTATTCGTGGACAGTGGACTGACTTCTGCTTATTCGGGGACAGTAGACTGACTTCTTGTTATTCGTGGACAGTAGACTGACTTCTGCTTATTCGCGGACAGTAGACTGACTTCTGCTTATTCGTGGACAGTAGACTGACGTCTGCTTATTCGTGGACAGTAGACTGACTTCTGGTTATTCGTGGACAGTGGACTGACTTCTGGTTATTCGTGGACAGTAGACTAACTTCTGGTTATTCGTGGACAGTAGACTGACTTCTGGTTATTCGTGGACAGTAGACTGACTTCTGCTTATTCGTGGACAGTGGACTGACTTCTGGTTATTCGTGGACAGTAGACTGACTTCTGGTTATTCGTGGACAGTAGACTGACTTCTGGTTATTCGTGGACAGTAGACTGACTTCTGGTTATTCGTGGACAGTGGACTGACTTCTGGTTATTCGTGGACAGTGGACTGACTTCTGCTTATTCGTGGACAGTAGACTGACTTCTGGTTATTCGTGGACAGTAGACTGAATTCTGGTTAATCGTGGGCAGTAGACTGACTTCTGCTTATTCGTGGACAGTAGACTGACTTCTGCTTATTTGTGGACAGTGGACTGACTTCTGGTTATTCGTGGACAGTAGACTGACTTCTGGTTATTCGTGGACAATAGACTGACTTCTGCTTATTCGTGGACAGTAGACTGACTTCTGCTTATTCGTGGACAGTAGACTGACTTCTGGTTATTCGTGGACAGTGGACTGACTTCTGGTTATTCGTGGACAGTGGACTGACTTCTGCTTATTCGTGGACAGTAGACTGACTTCTGGTTATTCGTGGACAGTAGACTGAATTCTGGTTAATCGTGGGCAGTAGACTGACTTCTGCTTATTCGTGGACAGTAGACTGACTTCAGCTTATTTGTGGACAGTGGACTGACTTGTGGTTATTCGTGGACAGTAGACTGACTTCTGGTTATTCGTGGACAGTAGACTGACTTCTGGTTATTCGTGGACAGTAGACTGACTTCTGGTTATTCGTGGACAGTAGACTGACTTCTGCTTATTCGTGGACAGTAGACTGACTTCTGGTTATTCGTGGACAGTAGACTGAGTTCTGCTTATTCGTGGACAGTAGACTGACTTCTGCTTATTTGTGGACAGTGGACTGACTTCTGGTTATTCGTGTACAGTAGACTGACTTCTGGTTATTCGTGGACAATAGACTGACTTCTGCTTATTCGTGGACAGTAGACTGACTTCTGCTTATTCGTGGACAGTAGACTGACTTCTGGTTATTCGTGGACAGTGGACTGACTTCTGGTTATTCGTGGACAGTGGACTGACTTCTGCTTATTCGTGGACAGTAGACTGACTTCTGGTTATTCGTGGACAGTAGACTGAATTCTGGTTAATCGTGGGCAGTAGACTGACTTCTGCTTAATCGGGGACAGTAGACTGACTTCTGCTTATTTGTGGACAGTGGACTGACTTCTGGTTATTCGTGGACAGTAGACTGACTTCTGGTTATTCGTGGACAATAGACTGACTTCTGCTTATTCGTGGACAGTAGACTGACTTCTGCTTATTCGTGGACAGTAGACTGACTTCTGTTTATTCGTAGACAGTAGACTGACTTCTGGTTATTCGTGGACAGTGGACTGACTTCTGGTTATTCGTGGACAGTAGACTGACTTCTGGTTATTCGTGGACAGTAGACTGACTTCTGGTTATTCGTGGACAGTAGACTGACTTCTGCTTATTCGTGGACAGTAGACTGACTTCTGGTTATTCGTGGACAGTAGACTGAGTTCTGCTTATTCGTGGTCAGTAGACTGACTTCTGCTTATTTGTGGACAGTGGACTGACTTCTGGTTATTCGTGGACAGTAGACTGACTTCTGGTTATTCGTGGACAGTAGACTGACTTCTGCTTATTCGTGGACAGTAGACTGACTTCTGCTTATTCGTGGACAGTAGACTGACTTCTGGTTATTCGTGGACAGTGGACTGACTTCTGGTTATTCGTGGACAGTGGACTGACTTCTGCTTATTCGTGGACAGTAGACTGACTTCTGGTTATTCGTGGACAGTAGACTGAATTCTGGTTAATCGTGGGCAGTAGACTGACTTCTGCTTATTCGTGGACAGTAGACTGACTTCTGCTTATTTGTGGACAGTGGACTGACTTCTGGTTATTCGTGGACAGTAGACTGACTTCTGGTTATTCGTGGACAATAGACTGACTTCTGCTTATTCGTGGACAGTAGACTGACTTCTGCTTATTCGTGGACAGTAGACTGACTTCTGTTTATTCGTAGACAATAGACTGACTTCTGGTTATTCGTGGACAGTGGACTGACTTCTGGTTATTCGTGGACAGTAGACTGACTTCTGGTTATTCGTGGACAGTAGACTGACTTCTGGTTATTCGTGGACAGTAGACTGACTTCTGGTTATTCGTGGACAGTAGACTGACTTCTGGTTATTCGTGGACAGTAGACTGACTTCTGCTTATTCGTGGACAGTAGACTGACTTCTGCTTATTCGTGGACAGTAGACTGACTTCTGCTTATTCGTGGACAGTAGACTGACTTCTGGTTATTCGTGGACAGTAGACTGACTTCTGGTTATTCGTGGACAGTAGACTGACTTCTGCTTATTCGTGGACAGTAGACTGACTTCTGGTTATTCGTGGACAGTAGACTGACTTCTGCTTATTCGTGGACAGTAGACTGACTTCTGCTTATTCGTGGACAGTAGACTGACATCTGCTTATTCGTGGACAGTAGACTGACTTCTGGTTATTCGTGGACAGTAGACTGACTTCTGCTTATTCGTGGACAGTAGACTGACTTCTGGTCCGCGAAATAATCCAAACATCATTTGGAGGATTGAAAGGAGGGGGTAGGGGGTAGGGGGGAGAGACCGCAACCGTCACGGTGACACCCTTGTCGTCGCCAGCGGAATACCTGGCTGAAACGTATCGCCTGCACTCCGTCTATCCTGCACACTCTCTGAGACTCTGCCATGAACAGAGTGGTCAGACAGTCAGCGCCGCGACCCTGGTTGCCTGGACGGAGTACTTGAAATCTCTGGCTGGAAAGTCTAGAAACAATACGTTAAACTAGTATAACATAATCTTCAGAGTCTTTTAAACCAGCCTAAAGGCACCAATTTAAGTTATACACGAACAACTGATTCTCCAGACAGGATAATAAAGATGACTTGACCTATATCTAGTGGCTGCTGCTTTGGCTTAAGTTAGACCTAATGTCTGGTTTGCGATCACTATAATACGTTGCCCGTTGTACGATCTCAAAAACAACTAATGCCCAATGAACAATGTTCAATGAAAGTTGACTGAGGACTGACGCATAATGTGAAGTGCCAAATGACTGATGTCGAATTAAAGATGCCTTACGACAGGTGCTTACTAAAGGATTATTGATGTCTGGTGTACGAGGGAGGTTCGATGTTTTGTACTTTAGTATGAAAGAGTCGAGGCCCATTCCTGGAAATTGGTATGAACTTTAGTCCTTCCCTATGTATTCACCCTGCCAGGCGATGCACTTCTCCCATCTTTTATTCACCTTCCCGATACCCTGCAGAACTCTTCCATCCGAACACGGAACCAGGTCTCCAGTTCAGTAATTAAGTCCTGGACGTCAGAAAAACGACGTCCACAATGCGGATTCTTTATGTTTGGGAACAGTAGGAAGTCACTAGCTGTCGGGTCCAGTGAGTATGTTGAATAGGACTTCATACCCGCTCGTTTTTCTGTTTTACATTTTTCTGTTTAACTTAACAGGCTTAGAATCCGTTTCTATCAGAAAATTAGGAAACTAACGAAGATTAAGGCCGTAAGATTTAATAAAAATAATATTTTCCGCATAAGATTATTATTAATGATGGAGAATGTAATGGAGGAAACCTTTCTTCCGGCTATATCCAGCTCATACCAGAGCTGGGACCTACACATGGGCATCTGATCCTGTAGAAGTACAGCTCGAATAAGAACTAAGACTAAGAGCTAAGACTTAAAACTGAGACTAAGAACTAAGACTAAGAACTAAGACTTAAAACTGAGACTAAGAACTAAGACTTAAAACTGAGACTAAGAACTAAGACTAAGAACTAGGACTAAGAACTAAGACTAAGAACTAAGACTTAAAACTGAGACTAAGAACTAAGACTAAGAACTAAGAATAAGAACTAAGACTTAAAACTGAGACTAAGAACTAAGACTAAGAACTAAGACTAAGAACTTAGACTTAAAACTGAGACTAAGAACTAAGACTAAGAGCTAAGACTTAAAACTGAGACTAAGAACTAAGACTTAAAACTAAGACTAAGAACTAAGACTAAGAACTAAGACTAAGAACTAAGACTTAAAACTGAGAATGCAAATGCAGAAACATAAGTTTTAAAAATTTGCAAACCTCGAAAGTTATTTTGTGTGATTTCTCCAACCAAATCTGTCTTCACACCAGCCATGTTCTTCCATACATCAAATGTTGTCCTAGTCCTGTGTATTCCACGACAGTGTGTACTCTGTCACAGTTTATGAAGCCTCCATTGACTGCAAGCTATGGACTGGTGTTAATTCTTTAGTGATGTTTAAAGTCACTGTCACACGAGCACCAGGAGCTGTGAAGTGTTACAACTGGACTATTTGCTTCTGGAATGTTAGTTAGTTTAGTGAGTTTTTCTCTCTATTTGCGCCGTTGAGCGGCGTGAGGAGTTTAAGTTGTCTGGCCTGCGCCAAGTGCGTTACCTCGGTCAGTGTAAGTCTGTGTCGCTGCACAATCCCTATAATGTCATCTATCTATCTGTCGTGCGGTCATCTTCTGCAGCTAGATGTACTAGCGTTGTAAGCCATCAGCTGAAGTTGATAAGGGTACATTCTCTTGAGATGACCAAACCAATTTATTTTCTGCCTGAAAATGTATTTCGGCACAAGCCGTAGTGCCGACCATACTTCGAATGTCGTCGTTCCGCATTCTGTCTCTCCTGGTAACACCGATGACCTTCCTTAGACACTTAATTTCACGGGTCGAAATTCTGCTCTCACGCGCCCTGGACAGAAGCCATGTTTTGCACCGGTAGCACAAAATCGGCATAACTATACTGTTATCAGCTGCTGCTTTGCTGCTAAACTAATGCTCAGGTGTCTAAGCCGTGGAGACAGCTGAAAAATCACCGCAGATGCTTTCTGACACCTAGTCTCAATTTCTCAGTCGATCCTGTCTTCTGCATAAATAATACTGCTCAAATACTTGAATTCTAGGACCTGTTGAAGGGCAGTAGCATAAACAGTTATCTTGAATGGCCTAGGTGGTCTACTGATCATCATAGTTTATGTTTCTTTCTCTTTAATTCGCAAATGTGATTAAGCCCAGGTAGTTGCGAGCGCGCTCAAGCGACTTTGCAGTTTAATTTCATCGTCTTAGACCAGGCACATTACAGCGATGTAATGATTACACTGCGTCTTCCCCTAATAGGAGGGCGCCATGCAACACTCACCAGTGCATACGCACCCACAATGACACATCCTCAGGAAACAAAAGATAAGTTCTATGAGGACCTTGAGGCGCTCATCGCTGCAGTCCCCAAATCTGACAAACTGGTCATCCTCGGTGATTTTAACGCTAGGGTTGGCACAGACCATACAGCCTGGGAGGGGGCCATTGGCAGACATGGTATCGGAAAATGCAATAGTAACGGACTGCTCCTTCTGAGGACATGTGCCGCAAATGAACTACTCATTACAAACACAGCTTTCCGACTACCTGTCCGAAATAGAACCACATGGATGCACCCAAGGTCCCGCCACTGGCACCTCATTGACTATATTATCATCAGACGTAGGGATCGAGCGGATGCTATGGTAACGAAGAGCATGTGTGGTGCAGAATGTTGGACCGACCATCGACTTGTCATTGCCAAGCTAAACTTCAAGATCCAGCCCAAAATGCGCCCCCAGGGAAAGAAACCACCGAGGAGGCTAAATGTCTCTCAGTTGAAATACGAACCCACGAGAGGAGGCTTCCAGGAAGAGCTTGAGGGTAGACTGTCTGAGCTTCGTTTTGAAAAGAACGACATCGAAAAGAACTGGGCATCATTGAAAAACACACTCTACGATACAGCTGTTAAACACATTGGCCCACTCACGCGCAAGCATAAGGACTGGTTTGATGAGAACGATATAGAAATACAGGGCCTTCTCGATGCAAAACATGAAGCGCACAGGGAATACCAGAGGGACACACCATCTCCGACAGCAAAAGCTGCCTTCAATACTGCTCGCAAAGCTGTCCAGACCAGGCTTAGAGAGATGCAAGACTCCTGGCTCAGCAAAAGAGCTGACGAAATTGAGATGTTCGCCAAGCGTCATGACACCAAACGGTTTTACGAGGCACTGAAAGCTCTCTACGGCCCGCAGCCCTCTAGTAATACTCCAGTTCGCAGTGCGGATGGGGTACTGCTGACAGATAAGGTTCAGATTCTAGACAGATGGGCAGACCACTTCTGTAAAATACTAAACCACCCATCGTCCATAAATGAAGAGGCCATCCGGCGAATGCCGCAGGTGGAACTGAACCTGGCGTTGGATGAAGTAATTACTGAGGAGGAAGTCGACAGGGCAATCAGTTCACTATCTATAGGAAAAGCTCCAGGAGCTGATGCAATACCAGCAGAGGTATATAAGACAGCTGGCCCATCCCTCACCAGAAGGATCACTGAACTCTTCTGTCACATGTGGGCTGAAGGTAAAATTCCGCAGGAGCTAAAGGACGCCTCAATCGTTCACCTATACAAAAGAAAAGGCAATTGTCAGGAATGCGACAATCATCGTGGAATATCGCTACTCTCCGTAGCAGGCAAGATCCTAGCGCGCTTACTGCTAAACAGGCTCAACAAGCACCTTGAACAAAGCCACCACCTCCCAGAAAGCCAATGTGGATTCAGAGCCGGAAGAGGAACAGTGGACATGATTTTTGCCGCTCGCCAAGTACAAGAGAAGTGTCGAGAGCAAAATCAGGCCTTGTACACCACATTTATTGATTTGACAAAGGCATTTGATACAGTAAACAGAGGAGGGCTGTGGATGATAATGTCTAAGTTTGGCTGCCCCAACAAGTTCATAACAATGGTGAAACAGCTACACGAAGGCATGTGTGCTCGTGTACTGGACAGCGGTGCAATCTCTAAAACGTTTCTAGTATCAAACGGAGTAAAACAAGGATGTGTACTCGCCCCGACTTTGTTCAGCATGATGTTCGCGGCCACGATGACAGACGCCTTCAGATCATTGGAGCTTGGAATACCCATAAAGTACCGCACAGATGGCAAGTTACTCAATTCCAGAAGAATGAAGGCCAAAACCAAAGTGGCTGGCGACATAATCAGGGAACTTGTATTTGCTGACGACTGCGCTCTAATGAGCAACTCAGAACTGAACATGCAGGTTGGAATGGACCAGTTCTCTGCCACATGCGAAAAGTTTGGCCTGACCATAAATGCCAAAAAAACAGAGGTCATGTACCAACCAGCACCAGGCATGCCGTACACAAAACCAGAGACTACAGTCAGCGGGCAGACATTGAATGCCGTAGACAAATTCACATATCTGGGCAGCACTCTGTCGAGATCTGTCAGCCTAGACGATGAGGTGGCAAGCAGAATAGCAAAGGCCAGCACATCCTTTGGTAGAATGCGCTCGATGGTCTGGGCACGTCGTGGCATCAGCGTCAAGACCAAACTCAAAGTCTACCGTGCAACCATCATTCCAACCCTACTATACGCTTGCGAAAGCTGGACTGTATACTCTGGACATGCAAGGAGGTTAAACCACTTCCACACAGGTTGCCTGAGGTGAATATTCCACATCTGATGGCAAGATCGTGTCACTGACATCGAGGTTCTCTCGAGGGCTAACATGCCCAGCATCCATGCACTGCTAGAAAAAGCACGACTAGGATGGGTCGGACACCTCGTCCGTATGTCAGACGATCGGCTCCCAAAGAAGCTTCTCTACGGCGAGCTGAGAGAGGGATGGCGCGAGAGAGAGCACCCAAAGAAACGTTTTAAAGACGGTCTGAAGGACTCACTAAAAAGTTGCCAGATAGACATCGACAACTGGGAATATCTTGCG
Source organism: Ariolimax columbianus (assembly GCA_036924085.1). Taxonomy (NCBI): domain Eukaryota; kingdom Metazoa; phylum Mollusca; class Gastropoda; order Stylommatophora; family Arionidae; genus Ariolimax; species Ariolimax columbianus. Next base: position 101,145,020 of record JAVGWX010000007.1, on the reverse strand, counting down.
AAAAACAGATCTGACTGAAGAAGCGCAGTCAAATCGGGTGTAGCTGCTGGTGAAGATGACCGTGTTGTGAAAGCCCAGAACAGACGCGAGACGCGGAAATCCCGAGCAGCGGGAACACCATCCCCTTCTACAAACCTCGTGTGCCCGATATGTAGCAGATGTTTTCGTGCTCGCACTGGCCTGTTCAGCCACATGCGCACCCACACCCAACAGGGAAATCTGTGACAAGGATGATGTCGGCGGTCCTCATCGACAACGATGGACAGCTATTATTAGACCAGGCACAGATCACCTGCAAGGAGTCATTCGTGTATTGAACTTTTCTTCTTCGGAAGTCTCAATTTGATTGGTCCCTGATGCGATGTCGTCCATGTAGATGTTAAACAGAGAAAAGAAGTCACAGACCTCTGTCTCACCCCGGTAGTGACTTCAAAAGTATCTGGGGCAGCATGAGTCCTTCTGACGACGTTTATACTCGAACAATACATCGCTCTGACATTATCAGGTAGCTGGCCTAGTACAGCATTATCTTCCACAGTTGAGTCCTGTCTAGCCTATAAAACGCTTTTTCTTCATCAATGAAAGCAACACATATTTTCGTTGTAATCTATTGATCTTTCACTTAATTGCCTAAACGTGAATAAAGCGTCCGTGTAACTCGTAACTCGTCGAAATCCAAATTGAGCTCTGGATAGTTGAGGTTCAACAATAGGTCTTATTCTATGTTACAGGATCTTCGCTAACATTTTACCAGTGTCGCTAAGTAGCGATATGCTTCTGCGCGTGTCACAGTTTTTTTTAGTCGCTCTATTTCTAAAAATTGGCACGATTATAGCTTGCTGTCAGTCGTCTGGTACGCTCCTAACACGCTTTAGTAAAGAGTCTCTGTAGTCAGAGCAACCCTGTTTCCCCACGTGCATAAATCGCCTCCTTTGTTTTGCCGTCAATACCTGTTGACTTAATCTTGGGACTATTTTGTATAACCGTATTTCTTGAATCATTGAGTCAGATTCGGTATGATGTGGGTTGAGTGGTAAAAAAACCGAATCCCTTGTGGATGTAGCATGGTTGAAATGTTCTTGAAAGTATTCCTTCCATCGATCTCTTCTACTGAGTTCATTACATACAGGAAAGCCATACTTGTCGTTGGGGGCTGAAGTAGGACAGAAGCACTCGTCTCTAAATTGCATAGCCTTGATTCTTTTGAAAAAAGTCTCTGGGGGGATTTTGGCGTATGGAAGTGAGTTGCTCGTCAAAATGTTTCCAAGATTCTTATCTGGCGGGTTTTATTACCCCTTTAGCGTTTCGTCTCGCAGTCTGGTAGACGATGTTGTTATCGTGCTTCTTTGAGGTCATCCAACCATTGTAAGCTTTCTTTTTAGACCGTATAGTCGCCTTTACCACATCACTCCACCAAGCTGCTCGTTTCTGATTTTGTCCGTGACTTAAGGTCTTTGCTCCTCAGTACTTATGAAGTGCAGACATCAAAGTTACTTTAAAGATAGCCCATTCATGTCCCTAGGTTCTTCTGTAAGTGCCATAAAGACATTTTGTAACTTCTCGGCTTACACTATTTCGAACAGCTTCCTCCCCTAACTTGTAGAGGTTTGTTTCCAAAACTGGTTTGACTGTCTCTTCCTGTGTGGAAATACATGTCAGCACGACTGCTCGATAGTCAGTATCATACAGATGTTAGGAATAACCCTAGAATCTGTTATGTTTCTTCTCTGGGTGTGTCTATGTTTCCCTTCTGCCTGTGTATGTTTCTTCTCTACATGTGTCTATGTTCCTTCTCTTCCTGTGTCTAAGTTTATCTTCTGCGTGTGTCTATGTTTCTTCTCTACATGTGTCTATGTTTTTTCTCAGCATGTGTCTATGTTTCGTCTCTGGCTGTGTGTGTGTTTCTTCTCTACATGTATCTATGTTTCTTCTCTGCCCGTGTCTATGTTTCTTCTCTGAATGTGTCTATGTTTCATCTGAGCCTGTGTCTGATGAGAATGAAATCGCTCTGAGAAGTTATGTCTGTGTTGTTCCCCATGTAGCACGTTTTGCCATGACTGCGCCGGTGCTGGAAGATGGTTTTTGTTATGATTAGCCCCTGCTCAATACATAGGTTAATAAGCTCCTCTCTATTGTTGTTCCGTTCTAAAGAGGAGTCACTATGGAACCCTAGGCAGCATTCGTGAGATGATCTTTTCTCTCCCGTTCTTCCATTAAAGTCACCCATCACAATCAAATCATCCGTGTCGTCAACGCCGTTGATATCGTCAGAACGGCTCTGGAAGAATTCCATCCTGTCCGTCATGCTGCTGTTATCATTACACGGAGCGTAGACCTGGATCAGTGTAGCTGGTTTTCCATATTCCGTCAATTGTAGGCGTATCAGTCTTTCACTGGTGTATTCTGTTCGTAATGACCTTGACCTTCTCAGGGTGAAGAAGAAAGCCAACACCGTGCCTGGCTTTTTCTGTGATGTTGACACCACTCCACAACAGAACAAAATCGCCATGTACCGCCTTGATGTTCTGCGCTTTCCTTCTTGTAACATTCAAACATTTAGGCCAGTAACATTCAAAGTCGCTACTTTAGTCGTTCGTCATATTCGCGACCTTTCCGCTTTGCATTTTCGCATTCCGTTGCGACTATCTTGATTTAACTCCATTATTGGTTTCAAAGTTAGAGAAATTAGGCTGTCGGCTTGCTAGGCCAGTCACAGGATCGGTTAGACTTGTTAGGCCAGTCACAGGATCGGTTATGCTTGTTAGGCTAGTCACAGCATCGGTTATGCTTGCTAGGCCAGTTACAGCAACGGTTAGGCTGTTGGCTTGCTAGGCCAGTCACGGCAACGGTTAGGCTGTTGGCTTGCTAGGCCAGTCACAGCAACGGTTAGGCTGTTGGCTTGCTAGGCCAGTCACGGCAACGGTTAGGCTGTTGGCTTGCTAGGCCAGTCACAGCAACGGTTAGGCTGTTGGCTTGCTAGGCCAGTCACAGCAGCGGTTAGGCTGTTGCTGGGCTAGGTGGACCCTATCCCATTCCTAGCAGCCAGGCTCACTTAGCCTGAATTGTTAGTGGGGTGCTGGCTTGTTGACCGGGTCAGGCCTTCTCCATTGTGCCGATAGCAACGCGGCTGAATAAACACTGGTCGGATGTTCACGCGGCGCGTGTTTTCTTCAAGAATACCGACGGGAAATAATACTTCCACTTTCGTTTTGTTTTTGTTTGCAAAATTGTTGTGGCGGGCCATATACAATTTTGTGGCGGACTGTTTGTAATTGTTTTGTGGGCCACTTGGAATTTTCTGGTCTTCGGACCGTAGTTTGGAATTCCCAGCCTTAGTGAAATGCAATTCTTCCAAGTAGTCTGACCACTAAGGGATCACAATGTCCAACCCTACCTCGTTGGCAAGGTTGCTGTAGCACAAGCTGTTTCCAGTTGCACAGAATGCGCACGCAGTGGGGTCGTGGCCAATATGTTTCATTTGACGCTGGCATTACCTTCCGTACTGTTGAAATCTTTTATTATCTATGGCGACCACTGTTTAAAAGCAGGGCAGCACATCTCTAAAAGTAAAAAAGAGCCACAATGTGGAATATGTGTCCATCTCACAACATATCGGTATGAATCAAGACAATCATTCCTTTTTGCATACATTTTTATTATTGAATTGTGTGTTCCGAAGTTTGGATGAAGAAAAAATAATTGAAGTACTTTTCTAGGACAACTGTTTGAGAAGCTAAGCCAGAATAAGAGAAGTAAAAACCAAATTTCGATATGATACCGGAAGGTGTTCAGACACTCGCAGCTGAGTGCCCATTTATCACGAGTCAGCTCCGAGCTGATAAACAACTGTCCACAGGAACACACTTTGAGTGTCTTTATAATGGGACAATTTATTTGACAGAATATGATGAGTGATTTTACGCAATTGCAGAAAACACACATTCCAGAGTGTCGACAAACAATTTCTTCCTCCGAGAAAAGCAGCCACATAACTGGGAAAAAATAAGAATAAATGATTAAACAAATAATTGAACGAAATGTGTAAGTTGTGTTTGTCCTAGGCATTGCCTATCTGGTTTAGAACGTGTAGTTAGTAAGTACTCGAATCCTTGTACTCAACCAGGTAGGTCAGTATGCAATGCCAGGTGGCGAAACTTTCCGTTCGTTCTGTCAATTCCCTAGGACGACCTTTAGAAGGTGAGGTATCGTGTCGTCCATTAGAAGGTGTGGTATCGTTTTGTCCATTAGACGGTGTGGTATCGTGTCGTCCATTAGAAGGTGAGGTATCGTGTCGTCCATTAGAAGGTGTGGTATCGTGTCGTCCATTAGAAGGTGTGGTATCGTGTCGTCCATTAGAAGGTGAGGTATCGTGTCGTCCATTAGAAGGTGTGGTATCGTGTTAGTTATTAGAATGTACAATATCGTGTCGGGCTTTAGAAGGTGCGGTATCATGTCGGTCATTAGAAGGTGTAGTATCCTGTCGGGAATTAGACGGTGTCGTATCGTGTCGTCCATTAGAATGTGTGATATCGTGTCGACCATTAGAAGGTCATCTGTTGTCTATTAGAAGGTGTGGTATCGTGTCTGACTTTAGAAAGAAGGTGCGGTTTGGTATCGGCCATGAATTGCTTTCAGGCTTTTCTTCAGGTATTAGTAGTTAGTTTGCCACTGGTTTTCTTCCATCACCTTACTTGGCACCAAGAAGTCGTGAGACCATCACTAGAGCCGCGTCGATATGAACCCCGGAGGGAAGGCTAAGACATAACTCGGCGAATAGCTTTGGAAAGAGAAGCTGACCTAAAACAGCTTGACCAAGAGTGCCAGAGAGCTTTTTGAGGATAGTTTAATAGTCCAAGAGATGTGTGAGGATAGTTTATTGGTCCAAGAGCTTTGTGAGGATAGTTTAATGGCCCACCACGAGCACAATAACTAAGCCAGTATTTTACTTAAACCTTTACCCCTGGCACTGTATTAGGAATTGTCTTTTATTACAAATTGTCTGTTATTACGAATTGTTCTTTGTTACGAATTGTCTGTTAATACCAGTTGTCTGTTGGTTGATAAGAAATGTATTTGTTTGACACGTGACTTGTTTCAGCTACAGAACTGATTTCTCTTTGTTTTTCAATGACGTCATTCAGTTGCTCAACGTATCTTTCACCTAGCGGTGATCAAAGTCATTATATTTAAAAACCGATATTGATTGACGATCAGTTATTTATTGCACTGCAACCCTAAGATCTTTGTGTAATTTAAAATTCTAATTTTTATCCAGGATCATTTTTAATAATAAACTTCTGCGATTGTTTATTTAGATGAAATAATTTGTAGAAGTAGTAACTCGTAAATGTAAACTGAACTAACTGTGACTAGGGACTGTTGAAGACAGGCACTATGGTAGGGATATACTGAACTAACTGTGACTAGGGACTGTTGAAGACAGACACTATGGTGGGATATACTGAACTAACTGTGACTAGGGACTGTTGAAGACAGACAACATGGTAGGGATATAGTGAACTAACTGTGACTAGGGACTGTTGAAGACAGACACTATGGTAGGTATATACTGAACTAACTGTGACTAGGGACTGTTGAAGACAGACACTATGGTGGGATATACTGAACTAACTGTGACTAGGGACTGTTGAAGACAGACAACATGGTGGGATATACTGAACTAACTGTGACTAGGGACTGTTGAAGACAGACACTATGGTGGGATATACTGAACTAACTGTGACTAGGGACTGTTGAAGACAGGCAACATGGTAGGGATATAGTGAACTAACTGTGACTAGGGACTGTTGAAGACAGGCACTATGGTAGGTATATACTGAACTAACTGTGACTAGGGACTGTTGAAGACAGGCAACATGGTAGGGATATAGTGAACTAACTGTGACTAGGGACTGTTGAAGACAGGCACTATGGTAGGTATATACTGAACTAACTGTGACTAGGGACTGTTGAAGACAGACACTATGGTAGGGATATATTGAACTAACTGTGACTAGGGACTGTTGAAGACAGGCACTATGGTAGGGATATACTGAACTAACTGTGACTAGGGACTGTTGAAGACAGACAACATGGTAGGGATATACTGAACTAACTGTGACTAGGGACTGTTGAAGACAGACAACATGGTAGGTATATACTGAACTAACTGTGACTAGGGACTGTTGAAAACAGACACTATGGTGGGATATACTGAACTAACTGTGACTAGGGACTGTTGAAGACAGACAACATGGTGGGATATACTGAACTAACTGTGACTAGGGACTGTTGAAGACAGACAACATGGTAGGGATATACTGAACTAACTGTGACTAGGGACTGTTGAAGACAGGCACTATGGTAGGTATATACTGAACTAACTGTGACTAGGGACTGTTGAAGACAGACACTATGGTAGGGATATACTGAACTAACTGTGACTAGGGACTGTTGAAGACAGGCACTATGGTAGGGATATAGTGAACTAACTGTGACTAGGGACTGTTGAAGACAGGCACTATGGTAGGGATATACTGAACTAACTGTGACTAGGGACTGTTGAAGACAGACAACATGGTAGGTATATACTGAACTAACTGTGACTAGGGACTGTTAAAGACAGACACTATGGTGGGATATACTGAACTAACTGTGACTAGGGACTGTTGAAGACAGACAACATGGTGGGATATACTGAACTAACTGTGACTAGGGACTGTTGAAGACAGAAAACATGGTAGGGATATAGTGAACTAACTGTGACTAGGGACTGTTGAAGACAGACACTATGGTGGGATATACTGAACTAACTGTGACTAGGGACTGTTGAAGACAGACACTATGGTGGGATATACTGAACTAACTGTGACTAGGGACTGTTGAAGACAGGCAACATGGTAGGGATATAGTGAACTAACTGTGACTAGGGACTGTTGAAGACAGGCACTATGGTAGGTATATACTGAACTAACTGTGACTAGGGACTGTTGAAGACAGGCAACATGGTAGGGATATAGTGAACTAACTGTGACTAGAGACTGTTGAAGACAGGCACTATGGTAGGTATATACTGAACTAACTGTGACTAGGGACTGTTGAAGACAGACAACATGGTAGGGATATACTGAACTAACTGTGACTAGGGACTGTTGAAGACAGACTCTATGGTAGGGATATACTGAACTAACTGTGACTAGGGACTGTTGAAGACAGGCAATATGGTAGGGATATACTGAACTAACTGTGACTAGGGACTGTTAAAGACAGACAACATGGTAGGGATATACTGAACTAACTGTGACTAGGGACTGTTGAAGACAGGCACTATGGTAGGGATATACTGAACTAACTGTGACTAGGGACTGTTGAAGACAGACAACATGGTAGGGATATACTGAACTTACTGTGACTAGGGACTGTTGAAGACAGGCACTATGGTAGGGATATACTGAACTAACTGTGACTAGGGACTGTTGAAGACAGACAACATGGTAGGTATATACTGAACTAACTGTGACTAGGGACTGTTAAAGACAGACACTATGGTGGGATATACTGAACTAACTGTGACTAGGGACTGTTGAAGACAGACAACATGGTGGGATATACTGAACTAACTGTGACTAGGGACTGTTGAAGACAGAAAACATGGTAGGGATATAGTGAACTAACTGTGACTAGGGACTGTTGAAGACAGACACTATGGTGGGATATACTGAACTAACTGTGACTAGGGACTGTTGAAGACAGACACTATGGTGGGATATACTGAACTAACTGTGACTAGGGACTGTTGAAGACAGGCAACATGGTAGGGATATAGTGAACTAACTGTGACTAGGGACTGTTGAAGACAGGCACTATGGTAGGTATATACTGAACTAACTGTGACTAGGGACTGTTGAAGACAGGCAACATGGTAGGGATATAGTGAACTAACTGTGACTAGAGACTGTTGAAGACAGGCACTATGGTAGGTATATACTGAACTAACTGTGACTAGGGACTGTTGAAGACAGACAACATGGTAGGGATATACTGAACTAACTGTGACTAGGGACTGTTGAAGACAGACTCTATGGTAGGGATATACTGAACTAACTGTGACTAGGGACTGTTGAAGACAGGCAATATGGTAGGGATATACTGAACTAACTGTGACTAGGGACTGTTGAAGACAGACAACATGGTAGGGATATACTGAACTAACTGTGACTAGGGACTGTTGAAGACAGGCACTATGGTAGGGATATACTGAACTAACTGTGACTAGGGACTGTTGAAGACAGACAACATGGTAGGGATATACTGAACTTACTGTGACTAGGGACTGTTGAAGACAGGCACTATGGTAGGGATATACTGAACTAACTGTGACTAGGGACTGTTGAAGACAGGCACTATGGTAGGGATATACTGAACTAACTGTGACTAGGGACTGTTGAAGACAGACAACATGGTAGGGATATACTGAACTAACTGTGACTAGGGACTATTGAAGACAGACACTATGGTAGGGATATACTGAACTAACTGTGACTAGGGACTGTTGAAGACAGACAACATGGTAGGGATATACTGAACTAACTGTGACTAGGGACTGTTGAAGACAGGCACTATGGTAGGGATATACTGAACTAACTGTGACTAGGGACTGTTGAAGACAGGCAACATGGTAGGGATATACTGAACTAACTGTGACTAGGGACTGTTGAAAACAGGCACTATGGTAGGTATATACTGAACTAACTGTGACTAGGGACTGTTGAAGACAGACAACATGGTAGGTATATACTGAACTAACTGTGACTAGGGACTGTTGAAAACAGACACTATGGTGGGATATACTGAACTAACTGTGACTAGGGACTGTTGAAGACAGACAACATGGTGGGATATACTGAACTAACTGTGACTAGGGACTGTTGAAGACAGACAACATGGTAGGGATATACTGAACTAACTGTGACTAGGGACTGTTGAAGACAGGCACTATGGTAGGTATATACTGAACTAACTGTGACTAGGGACTGTTGAAGACAGACACTATGGTAGGGATATACTGAACTAACTGTGACTAGGGACTGTTGAAGACAGGCACTATGGTAGGGATATAGTGAACTAACTGTGACTAGGGACTGTTGAAGACAGGCACTATGGTAGGGATATACTGAACTAACTGTGACTAGGGACTGTTGAAGACAGACAACATGGTAGGTATATACTGAACTAACTGTGACTAGGGACTGTTAAAGACAGACACTATGGTGGGATATACTGAACTAACTGTGACTAGGGACTGTTGAAGACAGACAACATGGTGGGATATACTGAACTAACTGTGACTAGGGACTGTTGAAGACAGAAAACATGGTAGGGATATAGTGAACTAACTGTGACTAGGGACTGTTGAAGACAGACACTATGGTGGGATATACTGAACTAACTGTGACTAGGGACTGTTGAAGACAGACACTATGGTGGGATATACTGAACTAACTGTGACTAGGGACTGTTGAAGACAGGCAACATGGTAGGGATATAGTGAACTAACTGTGACTAGGGACTGTTGAAGACAGGCACTATGGTAGGTATATACTGAACTAACTGTGACTAGGGACTGTTGAAGACAGGCAACATGGTAGGGATATAGTGAACTAACTGTGACTAGAGACTGTTGAAGACAGGCACTATGGTAGGTATATACTGAACTAACTGTGACTAGGGACTGTTGAAGACAGACAACATGGTAGGGATATACTGAACTAACTGTGACTAGGGACTGTTGAAGACAGACTCTATGGTAGGGATATACTGAACTAACTGTGACTAGGGACTGTTGAAGACAGGCAATATGGTAGGGATATACTGAACTAACTGTGACTAGGGACTGTTGAAGACAGACAACATGGTAGGGATATACTGAACTAACTGTGACTAGGGACTGTTGAAGACAGGCACTATGGTAGGGATATACTGAACTAACTGTGACTAGGGACTGTTGAAGACAGACAACATGGTAGGGATATACTGAACTTACTGTGACTAGGGACTGTTGAAGACAGGCACTATGGTAGGGATATACTGAACTAACTGTGACTAGGGACTGTTGAAGACAGACAACATGGTAGGGATATACTGAACTAACTGTGACTAGGGACTGTTGAAGACAGACAACATGGTAGGGATATACTGAACTAACTGTGACTAGGGACTATTGAAGACAGACACTATGGTAGGGATATACTGAACTAACTGTGACTAGGGACTGTTGAAGACAGACAACATGGTAGGGATATACTGAACTAACTGTGACTAGGGACTGTTGAAGACAGGCACTATGGTAGGGATATACTGAACTAACTGTGACTAGGGACTGTTGAAGACAGACAACATGGTAGGGATATACTGAACTAACTGTGACTAGGGACTGTTGAAAACAGGCACTATGGTAGGTATATACTGAACTAACTGTGACTAGGGACTGTTGAAGACAGACACTATGGTAGGGATATACTGAACTAACTGTGACTAGGGACTGTTGAAGACAGGCACTATGGTAGGGATATACTGAACTAACTGTGACTAGGGACTGTTGAAGACAGGCACTATGGTAGGGATATACTGAACTAACTGTGACTAGGGACTGTTGAAGACAGACAACATGGTAGGTATATACTGAACTAACTGTGACTAGGGACTGTTGAAGACAGACACTATGGTGGGATATACTGAACTAACTGTGACTAGGGACTGTTGAAGACAGACAACATGGTGGGATATACTGAACTAACTGTGACTAGGGACTGTTGAAAACAGACAACATGGTAGGGATATAGTGAACTAACTGTGACTAGGGACTGTTGAAGACAGACACTATGGTGGGATATACTGAACTAACTGTGACTAGGGACTGTTGAAGACAGGCAACATGGTAGGGATATAGTGAACTAACTGTGACTAGGGACTGTTGAAGACAGGCACTATGGTAGGTATATACTGAACTAACTGTGACTAGGGACTGTTGAAGACAGGCAACATGGTAGGGATATAGTGAACTAACTGTGACTAGAGACTGTTGAAGACAGGCACTATGGTAGGTATATACTGAACTAACTGTGACTAGGGACTGTTGAAGACAGACAACATGGTAGGGATATACTGAACTAACTGTGACTAGGGACTGTTTAAGACAGACACTATGGTAGGGATATACTGAACTAACTGTGACTAGGGACTGTTGAAGACAGGCAATATGGTAGGGATATACTGAACTAACTGTGACTAGGGACTGTTGAAGACAGACAACATGGTAGGGATATACTGAACTAACTGTGACTAGGGACTGTTGAAGACAGGCACTATGGTAGGGATATACTGAACTAACTGTGACTAGGGACTGTTGAAGACAGACAACATGGTAGGGATATACTGAACTAACTGTGACTAGGGACTGTTGAAGACAGGCACTATGGTAGGGATATACTGAACTAACTGTGACTAGGGACTGTTGAAGACAGGCACTATGGTAGGGATATACTGAACTAACTGTGACTAGGGACTGTTGAAGACAGACAACATGGTAGGGATATACTGAACTAACTGTGACTAGGGACTATTGAAGACAGACACTATGGTAGGGATATACTGAACTAACTGTGACTAGGGACTGTTGAAGACAGGCACTATGGTAGGGATATACTGAACTAACTGTGACTAGGGACTGTTGAAGACAGGCAACATGGTAGGTATATACTGAACTAACTGTGACTAGGGACTGTTGAAGACAGACAACATGGTGGGATACTTCCTTTTCTTACCGTAGCTGCTTTTTCCTCTTGATCAGTATATTGTGCCTGACCCTGGCTACCATGTCTGATCAGTATATTGTTCCTGACCCTGGCTACCATGTCTGATCAGTATATTGTTCCTGACCCTGGCTACCATGTCTGATCAGTATATTGTTCCTGACCCTGGCTAACATGTCTGATCAGTAAATTGTGTCTGACCGTGACTAACATATCTGATCAGTATATTGTGCCTGACCCTGACTAACATGTCTGATCAGTATATTGTGCCTGACCCTGGCTAACATGTCTGATCAGTATATTGTGCCTGATCCTGACTAACATGTCTGATCAGTATATTGTGCCTGACCCTGACGAACATGTCTGATCAGTATATTGTGCCTGATCCTGACTATCATGTCTGATCAGTATATTTTACCTGACCCTGACTAACATGTCTGATCAGTATATTCTGCCTGACCGTGACTAACATGTCTGATCAGTATATTGTGCCTGACCTGACGTTAGTCTTCCTCCCCATGGAAGACAAAAGTCGCTTCTCTGTGAAGATGACTAATGACCTGATGCAGAATGAAATGACTGACTGACGTATTTTTGTCCAAGTAAAGCGCCATATTATGTAGCTGCAATGTTCGAATAATTTATGAACAGGGGAAGACCGCTCAATGTGGGGGGGGGGGGGGGGGGGGGGCAAGGAGATGAGAAACTGGACAATTGATATCAAACTTCAGAATTTTAGTATAAGTTAACAGGAGGTAACTAGGAACAAGCGACATGCTGGTGCACACCAATGTCAAGATGTACATTGCACTTATAGAATATGAGCCACTAGGAGAGTAACACTGGCTACTTTCTAAAAAGAACTAAAGAACTAAAAATAAATATTATGCAGTGTAATATATCTACCAACGACAAAGAAGAAATCAGATTACAAAATGTCATAACAGAAAGAAGAAGGGTGTTCATTTCGATTGTAATGGGAGCCCTAAATGCTGAGTTCTGGAATGTATCGGTTCTCAGGAGAACTGGGAGAAACGTGAAATCCTGACTACAAAATGCCAGTTATTCAAGGTCATATGTGTTTGAAATCATCCGGTGGTGCGGGCTGCATGTTTTCACTTAAAGGAAATTCAATGTACAGTATGGGTGCCACCAGACCCCAGAACAGAAAATCAGATTGATCACAAATGGAAGTTTTTTCTTGTTCTTCCTCTTCTTCTTCTTCTTCTTCTTCTTCTTCTTCTTCTTCTTCTTCTTCTTCTTCTTCTTCTTCTTCTTCTTCTTCTTCTTCTTCTTCTTCTTCTTCTTCTTCTTCTTCTGCTTCTTCTTCTTCTGCTTCTTCTTCTTCTTCTTCTTCTTCTTCTTCTTCTTCTTCTTCTTCTTCTTCTGCTTCTTCTTCTTCTTCTTCTTCTTCTTCTTCTTCTTCTTCTTCTTCTTCTTCTTCTTCTTCTTCTTCTTCTATCTTCCGCTACCAATATCTGAAAATCGCTTTGCAAGTAGTAGGATGTTGATCAGAGAGCGGAACGCGTTGTGTCGTAGTATACAGCTTGACTTCGATATGTGTATCCTTTCGGTCTGACACATCTGACTTCGGCAGGCATTTGTGAGTACCAGGTTAGTCTTCCGTCTTCGATCCCTTCTCCTTTACCAGCCTGCCCGGTTGCAGCCTGTTATCCAGGATCACCTCGTGGAGATGTAGCAGGGTCTTGGCAGCTTTGGTTCGCTGGTCCTGACGCTAACATTCAGCTATGGATCGCTGGTCCTGACGCTAACATTCAGCTATGGATCGCTGACCACTGCAGCTCAAGAACTACCATTATCACTACATAACATAAAGCATATAGAGGATCAGACGTAGCATCATCCCCGTTGTCTTCTCATAGTAAAAATAGAAAGGAAAAAAAGTATACAAAAACGTGTCATCACTGAGCAGCTCAAAGTTGGATTCCTCGTCAGCAAGGACATGGAAGAAACATTTAACGTCCCGATATTACATGTGATACCATGTGTTGCGGTAACTAGAGGCAATGCAATAGAGACAATTCAGAAGAGCACTGGTATCAGATACAACACGTCTTCAAATACAACCGGACCTAACTGCACCAAGTGAACATACGTACAGCGCGCATGATGACGTCAGTTCAGGTGTAAACAGCACATATCAACCGTCATGTTTGCAAAATGTCATTATCCTCTGACTCATAGTTTCCTTTGAAACCTTTGACCTTTGAAAAAATGGCGGGTGTGATATGGAATCTGTGCAGAGTTGATCAGCTAGCGGTGATTCGGTTTCTAACAGCTGAAGGATGTCGACCAGTTGACATTCGTCGCAGAATGCAGACAGTGCATGGGGACAAAAGTATGTCGCAGACAACAATGAAGAACTGGACAACGATGTTTGAAGAATGACGTGAGTTAACGAAAGATTTTCCGAGACCAGGTCAGGCGTATATTGTTGCGTCAGAAGTAGCCATCGCCAAAATTGATGCAGCGATTCGGGTGGACCGTCGCCGGAGCTTGCGTTCGATAGCCGAGGAATTAGATGTGTCGATAGGGACAGTTCTTCTTCTTCTTCTTCTTCTTCTTCTTCTTCTTCTTCTTCTTCTTCTTCTTCTTCTTCTTCTTCTTCTTCTTCTTCTTCTTCTTCGTTCTTTCTCAATCTCCCGCTACCAAACCCTGAAAGGGCTTAAGTAGTAGAATGTAGTCCAGAGAACGGAATGCGTTGTGTCGTAGTTTACAGCTTGACTGTAATATTTGCACCTTTCGGTCCAACATATCCGACTTCAGCAAGCATTTTTGAGTACCAGGTTAGCATTCCCTCTTCGATCCCTTCTCCTTAGCCAGTCTGCAATGCTGCAGCTTGTTATCCAGGATCACCTCGTGGAGGTGTAGAAGGTTCTTGGCAGCTGTTTCGCTGGCACTGACGCTAGCAGTCAGCTATGGGTCGCTGACCACTGCAGCTCATGCAATGCCCAGCATCTTGTTCCCGCAGAGGAAGACAACCGATGATAGAAACAGCAGGAGATAGAAACAGCAGTAGAGGGAAACAACAGAAGATAGAAACAGCAGAAGATAGAAACACCAGGAGATAGAAAGAGCAGGAGATAGAAACAGCAGCAGTTACATACAACAGAAGATAGAAACTGCAGAAGATAGAAACAGCAGAAGATAGAAAAAGTAGAAGAGAAAAACAGCAGCAGATAGCAGCGGATATTTAGGAAAAAAGCCATTTAATGGACTATTTACAATTGATCCAGCAGACAATCAGCCACCAGAAATGGAACTTAGAAGTTAATTGGAAGAAACCAAACAATGAAGAGATTTAGAAAGCGCTAATGCTTCTGCGATATGGTAAAGTCATTGGCCCAGGTGGCATTTGAGCATAATTATTCATAGATGATATTGACACATCAAAATCGATATTCTAGAAATGACTTGGTATAAGTTTGGAAAGAAAGATTTAGCAGCAGACCGGAAGGAAGGCATAAGATGGGAGATCTGTAGTAGTATACATAGTTTAGTAATGGATGGGAAAATACTGAGCAGGATAAGAATGGAGAGATTAAAAGAAGCCACAGACAAACAACTGAGAAAACAAACACACTGGCTTTCAAGAAAATGAGACATGAGCAGACAACATAGACAGACTGAAAATAATAGAGAAACAGAATGTGGAACTTTCTGAGTCATCTGTGACAAAAACTTGCGTGAGACACTGATGGGATGGATCGTATTAATTCTTTCTCTCGGCTGACTATTGACTACGCAATGAAGACAACATAAACTAAAAATGGGATTAAATTTTATATAACAGAAGAACGCGATAAATGGGCGTGGCTGATAACCTAGCTCTTCTGTGTCAGTTCTATTTTCAGTGCAAAATAAAATAAGTATATTTGACGAGAGATAATATAAAGTGGAGATGATAATGGACAAAGATAAGCAAATTATTAGAACAAATGCAACTAAAGACAATCAGATGGCGTTGGGAGATAAACTTCTACAAGATGTCCAGTCATTTACATCTCTTAAAAACAATATAGACAAAATAGAAGGTGTGGATAAAGATATCAATTAACAATACACAAGACGAAAGAAGTGCTCCTTACATAGCACAACTTTTGGATCTAAACGTCAATTGTCCAACAACAAAATTACAATGATCCAGCTCTAATGTAAAAGTATGTTTTATTGTATGGTTCTAAAACTTGAAGAACAACAAAACCAACGGAACATGACGCAGTCTTTCAAATATGGCTGCCTGCACAGAATAGAGATATAACAAGGCTATGATAACACACGGTCATAAGGGAAAATGAACACTGCGTCAAAAGGGAGGTGAACACTGGGTCAGAAGGGAGGTGAACACTGGGTCAGCAGGGAGATGAACACTGGGTCAGAATGGAGGTGAACACTGGGTCACAAGGGAGGTGAACACTTGGTCAGAAGGGAGGTGAACACTGGGTCAGAATGGAGGTGAACACTGGGTCACAAGGGAGGTGAACACTTGGCCAGAAAGGAGGTGAACACTGGGTCAAAAGGGAGGTGAACACAGGGTCAGCAGGGAGGTGAACACAGGGTCAGAAGGGAGATGAACACTGGGTCAGCAGGGAGGTGAACACTGGGTCAGAAGGGAGGTGAACACTGGGTCAGAATGGAGGTGAACACTAGGTCACAAGGGAGGTGAACACTTAGTCAGAAGGGAGGTGAACACTGGGTCAAAAGGGAGGTGAACACTTGGTCAGGAGGGAGGTGAACACTGGGTCAAAAAGGAGGTGAACACAGGGTCAGGAGGGAGGTGAACACAGGGTCAGAAGGGAGGTGAACACTGGGTCAGCAGGGAGGTGAACACTGGGTAAGCAGGGAGGTGAACACAGGGTCAGGAGGGAGGTGAACACTGGGTCAGAAGGGAGGTGAACACTGGGTCAGAAGGGAGGTGAACACTTGGCCAGAAAGGAGGTGAACACTGGATCAGAAGGGAGGTGAACACTGGGTCAGAAGGGAGGTGAACACTGGGTCAGCAGGGAGGTTAACACAGGGTCAGGAGGGAGGTGAACACAGGGTCAGAAGGGAGGTGAACACTGGGTCAGCAGGGAGGTGAACACAGGGTCAAGAGGGAGGTGAATACTGGGTCAAAAGGGATGTGAATACTGGGTCAGAAGGGAGGTGAACACTGGGTCAGAACAGAGGTGAACACTGGGTCAGCAGGGAGGTGAACACAGGGTCAGGAGATAGATGAACACTGGGTCAGCAGGGAGGTAAACACAGGGTCAGGAGGGAGGTGAACACTGGGTCAGAAGGGAGGTGAACACAGGGTCAGGAGGGAGGGGAACACAGGGTCAGGAGGGAGGTGAACACAGGGTCAGGAGGGAGGGGAACACAGGGTCAGGAGGGAGGTGAACACAGGGTCAGGAGGGAGGGGAACACAGGGTCAGGAGGGAGGTGAACACAGGGTCAGAAGAGAGGTTAAAGAAGTGTCAGAATGGAGGTGAATACAGGGTCAGAGGGGAAGTCGAAGTCAACATGGAGGGAAACGAGACGACGTGGACATATCTGGGACAGACGGCGCAACACAGTGCTATGTGACTCTTACTGGTGGAAGACCTGTGCTCCACCTAAAGCTGGCAAAATTTAATTCTGAAAACATCAGACAAGGTTGAACAGTGACCTTCTTCATGGCAGGATAGAACTTCATTTTTTTTGCTAATATCTCACCTAATAATAAGCAAAGGAAATCAAAGACCAAAACACATAATTACTATGATCCATTTGTGAAAAATGTGTTTGTGCTAGATCGACCTAAGATGAAAGAGTTGAACCGATCTACCGAAGAAAACCTGTCGAAGGAATAATAGGTTGGATGGGATAAGACATCCATTCGGTTAACACCCCCCCCCCACACCCTTACCCCCCCCTTCTCCCGCCCCCCCCCCCCCACACCCTTACCCCTCTTCGCCCCTGCCTATCCTTGGTCCAATATTGCTTCTTAATATCGTCTATAGTTTATATTTGAAAAAATTGTTTATAATTTTTAATGGAGGCCTTATTTGGTTTGCTCTAAAGCTTTGTTGGCTTGTCAAATCGACTTATTGAAAAATCCGTCTCCAGAGATTTTTCTTGTTTAATCTGGTTGACGTCAAAAATGTGTTTGGCGCTTTTGTTGTCTGTATTTTTTTTTTAAATTGACTGTTGGCGTCTGACAATGTGTTTGGCTTTTTATGCTAAAATATTCACATACAAGAACAAACTAAAAGGATTGTGCATTATACAAAAAAAAATAAAAATAAACAGAAACATAAAAAAGATCAAAACAGCAGGCGCCCTAATAGTTTATCAAATGGCTTTTTGTTTTGCTTTGCCACATTCCAGAAATTGGCTGGTATTCTCGTAAATCTGGCAGTCTAGATGCATGCTATGAGTATTTGACCTCCACCAAATAAACTTTCAACACCTATTTAAATCGGATCCTTTGACAAAATGTCAACTAGATTTCATAAAAATACACACATACACAATCTTCCATACACAATCTTCCATACACTGAAGTACGATACACCTATTATGAGAGAATACTTCCACATAATAGCGTGTATGTCATCACTTTTACATCTTGAAGAACATGTAGAAGTGACAACTCAAGCAGACCCCACAGCCAGTGAACAATTTTGCTTTGGTGTACTTCAGAAATAATGAACTCAAAGACCTCACCACTTTTCTTTTGACTTATCTGACAACACGTGATATGAATACTGTTGCTGAATGGATACTCGCTTTGGCTAGGGGCGCTCGTCTGTCTTGCAGCGCACCTCGGTTAGGAAATCAAGCCATCTTGTTTCAAATCAGCTTCTGTTTTTTAAATGAAAAGCAGGAATATAAAAGGATAACGGTGGAAACCGAAGATATCCTGGGAAGATGAGACTCGCTAGCTCGGACAGGCAACCTTTATTGTACAACCAACACAATGACGCTAGATGACATGCAGCCTTGCAGGTAGGATGGGAACAATAAAAGTGAGTCATTGACAGCCCAGACAGAAGTAATTAGTGATACTGGGACATCTTAGCGAGTCATTGAAAGCCCGGACAGAAGTGATTAGTGATACTGGGACATCTTAGCGAGTCATTGAAAGCCCTTTACAGAAGTGATTAGTGATACTGGGACATCTTAGCGAGTCATTGAAAGCCCGGACAGAAGTGATTAGTGATACTGGGACATCTTAGCGAGTCATTGAAAGCCCGGACAGAAGTGATTAGTGATACTGGGACATCTTAGCGAGTCATTGAAAGCCCTTTACAGAAGTGATTAGTGATACTGGGACATCTTAGCGAGTCATTGAAAGCCCGGACAGAAGTGATTAGTGATACTGGGACATCTTAGCGAGTCATTGAAAGCCCGGACAGAAGTGATTAGTGATACTAGGACATCTTAGCGAGTCATTGAAAGCCCGGACAGAAGTGATTAGTGATACTGGGACATCTTAGCGAGTCATTGAAAGCCCGGACAGAAGTGATTAGTGATACTGGGACATCTTAGCGAGTCATTGAAAGCCCGGACAGAAGTGTTTAGTAATGGAGCTTCATCTAAATGAGTCGTTGAGAGCCCGGACAGAAGTGATTAATAATGCAGGGCCAATCTTGATTCACGACACAAATGCCACTTTGGAATGAACCTTGTTAGAACATGATTTATTTGCCGTCAGAAATGATGAAAGACGATATCTGAAATATTTTGATGGTGCAGGTTATTAATCGAAAAAATCTTAGTTTTGTTGTAGTTTTGTTGTTGTTTTGTTGTAGTTTTGTTGTTGTTTTGTTGTAGTTTTGTTGTAGTTTTGTTGTAGTTTTGTTGTATTTTTGTTGTATTTTTGTTGTAGTTTTGTTGTTTTTTTGTTGTAGTTTTGTTGTAATTTTGTTGTAGTTTTGTTGTTGTTTTGTCGTTGTTTTGTTGTAGTTTTGTTGTAGTTTTGTTGTTGTTATGTGTGCATGAAAATCTATGCTGACTTGTTTGAGTTTGAAAGAATTGTTTGTTTGTTTAGTTAGTGCCTTACTTTTCATTTTTTTGGGTCGGTCATCGACACTATCTTGTTTAATTTTTTTAAATGAGACTATTTGGCCTTTGTCGTGGTTCTTTTGATGCAGAATTTGGCTCTATTTTGGCTTTTTCAATATTTTGGTTGGCTACTCTGCTGCAACGGTTGTGTTCTTGATTTCTTCTATCAAGCTGCCATGTTCTCTTGTCAGGACTGTCACGTGTTTAAGTCTTGCGCCGACAACTCACATCAATGTTTTCAGCGATTTCTGTTTTATGGCAAATAATTACATTCATTATTGCCTACAATACATGCCAGTACCAAACATGCCAGTACCAAACATGCCAGTACCAAACATGCCAGTACCAAACATGCCAGTACCAAACATGCCAGTAGCAAACATGCCAGTACCATACATGCCAGTACCAAACATGCCAGTACCAAACATGCCAGTACCAAACATGCCAGTACCAAACATGTCAGTACCAAACATGCCAGTACCATACATGTCAGTATAAAACATGCCAGTACCATACAAGTCAGTACCAACATGCCAGTACCATACATGTCAGTACCAAACATGCCAGTACCATACAAGTCAGTACCAAACATGCCAGTACCATACAAGTCAGTACCAAACATGCCAGTACCATACATGTCAGTACCAAACATGCCAGTACCATACAAGTCAGTACCAAACATGCCAGTACCATACATGAGAACGTCATCTACTTCTAGGACAACAGACAACAGACAAGAGGCAACAGACAACAGACAAGAGGCGACAGACAACAGACAACAGACAAGAGGCAACAACTTTGAGAGGCACAAGTTTGAGATACCTGTTTTAAGAAAATACACACATATCATAAAGAAATGTGCATTTCCGGTCACGGCGTCGGAGGTCAGATTACCCAAGATGAGACACTTTGTTTGGACTACCAAAGTGACGTGACCAGCTTTTCGACGGTGATATGAGGGCAGATAAGTGAAGTGGTGTTCATAATAGAGCAGATAAGTGAAGCGGTGATCATAATAGGGCAGATAAGTGAAGTGGTGGTCATGTGAGGGCAGATGAAGAAAGTGGTGGTCATAATAGGGCAGATAAGTGAAGTGGTAGGCATGTGACGGCAGATAAGTGAAGTGGTGGTCATGTGAGGGCAGATAAGGGAAGTGGTGGTCATATGAGGGCAGATAAGTGAAGTGGTGGGCATGTGACGGCAGACAAGTGAAGTGGTGGGCATGTAACGGCAGATAAGTGAAGTGGTAGTCATGTGTGGGAAGATAAGTGAAGTGGTGGTCATGTGACGGCAGATGAATGATGAAGCGACACTCAAGTGAGGGCACCAGTATGATGCTTAGAGACGGTCCCATTAGGGTAAATGAATGAAACAGCGTTGGTAATATGAAGGAACATGAATGAAGCGAAGCAGCTGTCATATGAAGGCACAGGAATGAAGCGGCAGTCAAATAAGGGCGCGTGAATGAAGCGGCAGTCAGATGATGGCACATACGTCGGTCATTTTGTTCCTTGTCAGTTGTAGTCTAAAAAGTTCACATTGAAATATGACATTCTCATTGAAATATGACATTCACATTGAAATGCGACATTAAGAATGAAATATGACATTCTCATTGAAACATGACATTTACAATGAAATATGGCATTCACATTGAAATATGACATTCACATCCAAGATGGCATTCACCACAACGCTAATTGTCACATCTGCCCACGTATAGTCATTAAACATATACAATATTGGGTATATTTAACAGGTCGAACATCACGAAGATATTAGTTTTGTTTATCACACTCGTGCTTACCTCAAATAGAACAACTAATGAGGCTTGTATTTGAGGCTAGCAGTACTATAGGGTGTTAAGCATCTTTCTTCGTGTCTCCTAATCGGTCCAAATGAAGCATAAGCCCGTTGCTCTCCTTCTCCGGGAATAATGTATCAAATCCCGTTTGTGCCATATTGAAATGCTGGTTTCTGTAACAGCTTGATTTACGTGATGTTTTTGCTAACTCGATACACAACCCACTTTAGGCATGGTTTACAATATTCATTGAATGTAGCAGGGACATGTTATTTGATCCTTGCCTACCACGTGGTTGTTGCATACATAACTTCAGTATCGCCGCACGAAGAGTTTGGAGGAGAGAAGGACTCTTTAAGGCATAGATTAGGAATTAGAAGAAGACGGAAACGTGGTGTCCACGGGTTGGTAGCTTGGTTTATACCAGGGGTTGACAGCTTTGTTTGATCTGGGGGTTGACAGCTTGATGGTTTACGCTACAGGTTGACAGCTTGATTTATGCTACGGGTTGACAGCTTGATTTACGCTACGGGTTGACAGCTTGATTTACGTTATGGGTTGACAGCTTGATTTACGCTACGGGTTGACAGCTTGATTTACGCTATGGTTTGACAGCTTGATTTACGCTACGGGTTGACAGCTTACTTTTTACTCGAACGTGGGGAACTGAGACGATAGTCCAGTCACGCACAACATACTGACAATGACGTGTCGGTAGGGTCAGGCACAACATACTGACAATGACGTGTCGCCAGGGTCAGGCACAACATACTGACCAGGACGTATCCCCAGGGTCAGGCACACCATACTGACCAGGACATATCCACAGGGCCAGGCACAACATACTGACAATGACGTGTCGCCAGGGTCAGGCACAACATACTGACGAAGCCCACTATCTCTCGTCCATCTAGCATTCCCTGGAAACAGACTGTTTTCAAGGCATTCCGACTGACGAGATTTGGATCGATATGATCCCCGTAGTAGTGAGGATCACATGAAGTCAAGCACAGCGAACCGCCTGGAGGACCCCAGTCCACTTATCAGCACGCTCGGGATGTGCAAAAAAGCTACTACAACCTGCCACTTAACGCCTTTTTAGTGCGTACAACAAAGTAAACTTACTCATTGTGGACACTCAACAACAGCAACAACAACAACAACAGCAACAACAACAACAACAGCAAAATAATCCCCAGCGTACCATGTTCAAATCAGGTCGAGTTCAGATGGAGAGACGGCAGGTGGTGGGTGTTTTCATGGCATGCCCTCTTCTTTCCGTCCACCCAACTGTAAATGGGAGCCTGACAAAGTCAAGGGAACATTTCAGTGTTGCTGAGTTTGGGGGCTAGAGAGTTTGTGCTCTGTTCTCGACACTTTCAACCGTAGACGAGGCTGGCTCAAACACATGCGGTCGCCTAGGTGCAGTGAAATTAGTTCTATAATCATTTTCATTTGTTGTTGTTAAGTAGACTTTCAGTCTATTTGATTATTCTTCGCCAGACCTGTCGGATACAGAGAACTACGACATAGAGGAGTCCAGGTACCCTGGCATGAGGTACCCACCTCGTCGAATCAGCTATGACGTCACCAGGCCATATAAGGAACAAGTTCCACCCTACCGCAGGTCTCACTCGCTGGCTGAACTGCAGGCGGAACGAGAGAGGGAGAAACTGGCGACACAACAAGAAGGTACATTCTTCCGCTTCTCATAAATAATGTATATTCACTCACGCCACCCAACACTCATTCACACACGAAACGTCACCCAGCAACACATTCATTCACACACACCACGCCACCCCACATTCTTTCACATACGACGCACGAGTTAATATTCACTCACACATGTCAAAAATATCCACATTCACTCACACATGTCACACATGTCCGCATTCACTCACATATGTCACAAACGTCCACATTCACTCACACATGTCACAAATGTCCATATTCACTCACACATATCACAAATGTCAACATTCACTCATACATGTCACAAATGTCCACATCCATTCACACAATTCGCACATGTCCACATTCACTCACACATGTCACACATGTCCACATTCACTCACACATGTCACACATGTCCGCATTCACTCACACATGTCACAAACGTCCACATTCACTCACACATGTCACAAATGTCCATATTCACTCACACATATCACAAATGTCAACATTCACTCATACATGTCACAAATGTCCACATCCATTCACACAATTCGCACATGTCCACATTCACTCACACATGTCACACATGTCCACATTCACTCACACATGTCACACATGTCCGCATTCACTCACACATGTCACAAATGTCTAAATTCACTCGCACACTATCTTCATCATCATCTTCTTCTTCTCGTTCTACTTCTTCTATCAACTGATGCTACGCTTCTAGTCCGGTGAGGTTCACGATCAACTGATGCTACGCTCCTAGTCCGGTGAGGTTCACGATCAACTGATGCTATGCTTCTAGTCCGGTGAGGTTCACGATCAACTGATGCTATGCTTCTAGTCCGGTGAGGTTCACGATCAACTGATGCTACGCTTCTAGTCCGGTGAGGTTCACGATCAACTGATGCTACGCTCCTAGTCCGGTGAGGTTCACGATCAACTGATGCTACGCTTCTAGTCCGGTGAGGTTCACGATCAACTGATGCTATGCTTCTAGTCCGGTGAGGTTCACGATCAACTGATGCTACGCTTCTAGTCCGGTGAGGTTCACGATCAACTGATGCTACGCTCCTAGTCCGGTGAGGTTCACGATCAACTGATGCTACGCTTCTAGTCCGGTGAGGTTCACGATCAACTGATGCTACGCTTCTAGTCCGGTGAGGTTGACGAAAGAGACTGCGTGTCAGGTCTTGGCAAGACCCCGCGGCATGTCGTGCACGGTCGCTCCCAAGAACCAGATTGCCTCTCTTTGGTCTGTATCTGCCCGTACATCAACCCCTACTCATCCATAGGTCAACCCACACATGCATATGTCTATTCACATCTCTATGTATTCATATGTTGTCACCTACGATCCACTGATCATGCACAATTTTGATCAATCCATCCACCCACCATATATCCACTCACCATCCATCCATCCACCATCCAACAACCAACACCCTGCCGAACAATCAACCAAGTGGACCTACATCAAAATGTTTCAAACTTTCTTCCACCAGGCCGGCCTCCTGTCGGTTGTAGAGCCACAGAACGCCGATCCACTCTGTCAAGTCTGGTGTTCAGTAGTCTAGCAGCCCTGGACCAGACCGGAAATGCTGTCATACCCCCTTACGTCAAGAAGAAACATAAGGTGAGCCATTAAATTATTCATTGTGCAGAATTATACCATTCTCCATCCCCATTTTTCGTTCAGTTCTGATGCTGGTGTCACATCCCTAATCATGTCTGCCACACGTCTCGACTCTGTCCCCGACTTGCTGTCACATCTCTCTTCTTGTCTGATACAGACGCCACGTCTGTGCCCCTCCCTGCTGTCACATCTCTCTTCTTGTCTGATACAGACGCCACGTCTGTGCCCCTCCCTACTGTCACGCAGCTATTATTGTTAGGTACTGTGACCCCATGTTGGCGCCGGTACACACTTTTCAACCACAGACTCAGCATTTCGGTGATATCAGGGCGTGCTGACCATCTCGATGGCGTGGCAGACGATCTTGGGGAAGTCCTGATATTTGCCGAATTAGTTTGTTTAACACCGTACCGCTGTCATCTACCATACGAGGGCGAATAGAAGAGTTTGACCTCCAGCGAGATAACTCTGACAACAGTGCTCAGATCCACGTGACACCCGAGATAACTGAAAACAGTGCTCAGAGACACGTGACACCCGAGATAACTGACAACAGTGCTCAGAGCCACGTGACACCCGAGATAACTCCTACAACAGTGCTTAGAGCCACGTGACACTCAAGATAACTCCGACAAAAGTGCTCAGAGCCACATGACATCCGAGATAACTCTGACAACAGTGCTTAGAGCCACGTGACACCCGAGATAACTTTGACAACAGTGCTCAGAGCCACGTGACACCCGAGATAACTCCGACAACAGTGCCCAGAGCCACGTGTTACCCACGTGACCATAATCTCGAATGAGGTGACTTATGGGGACATGCGTCTGGAACATGGCGCATGCGCACAGCTGACAGTCAAATGGGGGCCTACATGGAAATCAGTTCATGCAACCTGATGTGACTAAATTACTGACCTGGTAAGGTTGTTTGCCGATGACGATGCATCAAAGAATGACTGCGGTATGTAGTGAGGCATGTGCGAATGTCAGTACTGTGAGGAGGTGGGTGCGGATTGCGAGTGAATGAGTGAGTGAGTGAGTGAGTGAGTGAGTGAGTGAGTGAGTGAGTGACGGACTGTAAAAGGCGAGAATTCAACCACGGTGATCCATTATAACCAGATTCGCAGCAGATGACCGATCACAGCTGTGGATACACAGCGCCAAGTTAACCTGGACAAACACGACCAACTACAGCTGTGGATGCACAGCGCCAAGTTCACCTGGACAAACACGACCGATCACAGCTGTGGATGCACTGCGCCAAGTTCACGTGGACGAACACGACCTATCACAGCTGTGGATGCACAGCACCAAGTTCACCTGGATGAACACTCACTCAACGGCAAAACTTGTCAAATGGACCTTCCATTATTGGCACTCGTTTCCGAGTAGCCCTGAAGCAACAAGATGTAGCAAGCTTCTTTTATGGTCAGACATACCTCAGTCAGTTCAGTGAGACAGACCTCAGTCAGTTCAGTGAGACAGACCTCAGTCAGTTCAGTGAGACAGACCTCAGTCAGTTCAGTGAGACAGACCTCAGTCAGTTCAGTGAGACAGACTTCAGTCAGTTCAGTGAGACAGACCTCAGTCAGTTCACTGAGACAGACCTCAGTCAGTTCAGTGAGACAGACTTCAGTCAGTTCAGTGAGACAGACCTCAGTCAGTTCAGTGAGACAGACCTGAGTCAATTCAGTGAGTCAGTCAGTTCAGTGAGACAGACCTCAGTAAGTTTAGTGAGACAGACCTCAGTTCAGTGAGACAGACCTCAGTCAGTTCAGTGAGACAGACCTCAGTCAGTTCAGTGAGACAGACCTCAGTCAGTTCAGTGAGATAGACCTCAGTTAGTTCAGTGAGACAGACCTCAGTCAGTTCAGTGAGACAGATTTCAGTCAGTTCAGTGAGACAGACCTCAGTCAGTTCAGTGAAACAGACCTCAGTCAATTCTGTGAGACAGAGCTCAGTCAATTCTAGAGTTTTGGCGTCGTGATGCTAAATTCGCGGAAACCAGAGAATATTACCCAGTTGGTGAACAAAGTGACACACCATTGACTTGTTCCTCGACTCTGTCGCTGAACAAATTGACACACCATTGATTTGTTCCTGCATTGTGTTGGTGAACATATTGACACACCATTGACTTGTTCTTCCATTGTGTTGGTGAACAAATTGACACACCATTGACTTGTTCCTCCATTGTGTTGGTGAACAAATTGACACACCATTGACTTGTTCCTCCATTGTGTTGGTGAACAAATTGACACACCATTGACTTGTTCCTCCATTGTGTTAGTGAACAAATTGACACACCATTGACTTGTTCCTCCATTGTGTTAGTGAACAAATTGACACACCATTGACTTGTTCCTCTATTGTGTTGGTGAACAAATTGACGCACCATTGACTTGTTTCTCATTGTGTTGGTGAACAAATTGACGCACCATTGACTTGTTCCTCATTGTGTTCGGCCCTGTATTGAAGTATTCATTACCAAGACGACCTAAATGGTGCTACTTGTAACAGGACACAAATATAGACTACAATTTGTCGGACATACTCCGCCTTTACTGGTTTTTCTTTTTCTTTCTTTCTTTCTTTCTTTCTTTCTTTCTTTCTTTCTTTCTTTCTGTCTTCTATTTCTGCGCTGTATTGGTCCTGTGAATATTGTTGTTGTTAACATTGCTGTTGTTATTGTTGTTGTTAACATTGCTGTTGTTATTGTTGTTGTTAACATTGCTGTTGTTATTGTTGTTGTTGTTCTTCTTCTTCTTCTCATTCTTCTTCTTCTTTTTCTTCTTGTAACAGACCCGTTTTTCTTTCTATCAGATTAACGTTGTTACACTTACGTTACTCTGTCGCAAAGTAACCTAATCTCTCTTTCACACTAATCAACATAGACAACTAAAACCTCTTTCAATATAAAAATAGAAGGTAATTAATTCATTACATGGTCTAATCATTTACATTATGAACTAATCTATCTATGACTAAACGTTCTAAATAAAAGGTTGTCAGCGTGAGCTAGATGGAACCTTTGTATCTAACACCAACATGCTATTGTCTGTCACTATCGTGTTCGATTATTTAAGTTGAAACAATAATTAAACGTTATAATTTCTAGTATCTTTCGATCCTCTGTCATATGCATGATTGGCTGATCTCTCATCGTCTGCAGCTTCGCTATCTCTGGTTCCCAGTGTGGAACAAAAGATTTCTCAGTCGGGGTTTGAAAGCGTGCTCGCTGGTGTTCTATGGCACAGCTTGCTGATTGGTTCTCGGGATGGGATCCATGGTACCCGTGGTACACCTAACCTTCAACCAGGGGGCTGTGGTCGACCCGTCTGACTAATTGTATAAGACAACGTTCAAGACAGTGTTTCGTGTCTGAGCTTGAACATGTTCTGTACAAGCTGACGTGAGCAGTTATCGAGTAAGTCAACGAGACCGCTAATTAGGTGCCCCTCTTACAGCTTAGTTTGCTGTCATTTTTAGCAGATCACCAAGTACTGATATCCGTGAAATCCACAACTGATAAGTCTCACAATGATAGCGTACACAACTTCCTCACTCGAAGTGATCCGTTTTTTTCTCTATGTCGCTGGATAAGGTTCATTAGTCCTTCCGTTAGGCAATTGTGCAACACCTGAAGAACTCATAGTGAATAACATCTCAGCCAGCTCTGCCTGTTCTGTTTTGTTGCTCGGTCTTTATTGGCCCTATTCTCCTCTCTATTCAAGATGGCTTCGGGTCACGCTCTAAACATGTCCTCTCCCCGATGACCAGCCAGTAGCTTGTGCCGCTACTAGACCTGCACGGCCTGTCAATCTGTCAAGTTTCTACGTTTTGGAGTCACTTCCCTGGCCATCTTGTCTTCCTTTCAATTTCACTGCGACAAATTGTCACCAAATCACACGTAACTTAATACCCCTACCCGTCTTCCCAAAATGACTAGACATAAATCACACGTAACTCAATACCCCTACCCGTCTTCCCAAAATGACTAGACATAAATCACACGTAACTTAATACCCCTACCCGTCTTCCCAAAATGACTAGACATAAATCACACGTAACTCAATACCCCTACCCGTCTTCCCAAAATGACTAGACATAAATCACACGTAACTCAATACCCCTACCCGTCTTCCCAAAATGACTAGACATAAATCACACGTAACTCAATACCCCTACCCGTCTTCCCAAATTGACTAGACATAAATCACATGTAACTCAATACCCCTACCCGTCTTCCCATAATGACTAGACATAAATCACACGTAACTCAAAAACCCTAACCCTCTTCCCATAATGACTAGACATAAACCACACGTAACTAAATACCCTCCACCCATCTTCCCATAATGACTAGGCATAAATCACACGTAACTTAATAACCCTACCCGTCTTCCCATAATGACTAGACATAAATCACAGGTAACTTAATAACCCTACCCGTTTTCCCATAATGACTAGACATAAACCACACGTAACTCAATACCCTCCACCCATCTTCCCATAATGACTAGACATAAACCACACGTAGCTCAATACCCTCCACCCATCTTCCCATAATGACTAGACATAAACCACACGTAACTCAATACCCTCCACCCATCTTACCATAATGACTAGATATAAATCACACGTAACTCAATAACCCTACCCGTCTTCCCATAATGACTAAACATAAACCACACGTA
Source organism: Ariolimax columbianus (assembly GCA_036924085.1). Taxonomy (NCBI): domain Eukaryota; kingdom Metazoa; phylum Mollusca; class Gastropoda; order Stylommatophora; family Arionidae; genus Ariolimax; species Ariolimax columbianus. The sequence continues at coordinate 101,115,342 of JAVGWX010000007.1, read as the reverse complement.
ACTCAATACCCTCCACCCATCTTCCTATAATGACTAGACATAACAGAATGGACGCATTCTAAAGACCCCTACCAACTTTTTCCCATGACAATTAGACACTACAATATTGGCGATACCTAACTCTTCCATACTATTCTCTGAGTGACTTGCACCCACCATTGTGAACACTCGTGTTTATTATCTAAAACTTTCATCACAAATGTACACAAGTAAAACCAACCATCTCCCTATGCCCCTACCCTGACTGTCGGACAGAGACAAGTTCAGACCGTCAACGAATGCACGTCGTGGGTGACATCTGAACCCGCTCTCCCAACTGCTAACATCTGCTAGCACTGTCTCAGCTTACGTTAGCCTTTCAGTGGCCAAGTCGTAAGTTATAACTCCATATTTCGTGCATGCCATTTCCCACATACCAGACAGCAACACTGTCACATATGTCACCCCTTTCTTCTTCTTCTATCTTCTTCTTCTTCTTCATCATCTTTATTTGCTTTTGTTTTTAATTGTTGTTATAGCATTTGTTGTTGTTTTTATTCTTCTCTTCTTCTTCTTCTTCTTCTTCTTCTTCTTCTTCTTCTTCTTCTTCTTCTTCTTCTTCTTATCTTCCTTGTATCTATACTATTTGTTCTCCTGCGTGTCCTCTGTATTCCTCGTCTTCCTCGTCTACGTCTTCCTTTTCTTACCATACCTCTTGTTCTTGCTCTTTTTCAATGTTTTCTTGTTTGTTGTGGTTCCGTGTTCTTGCATTTGTTGTCAATAATTTTTCTTCTTCCCACTTTTCTTATTCGTAGTATTCTTTCCTTTTGTTGCTGTTATCGTTGTTCGTCTCTTTCATATCCTTGCTGTGTCTTTCTTGATCTTCCTACAACTAGTTACACTGACCTATTCTCGTTTAACAAGTGGGACATTTGTTCTACCGTTTTCTCAGCAGGCACGCAGTCTCTGTGTGGGAATGGTGGGGTATGAAACACCATGAGTTGTGGTGTCTTCTAAGACAGAGCAATCGAACGTACTCGTGTGTCGGTCCTCCAACCAAACACTCTCATTTAATGTGTAGCATTTACTCCATAGATCAAGAGTTGATCGTTTATACTATTCATATAAAGTGCATCGTATACTATTAAGTATGGATAGATAGCTAGATAGATAGTAAGATAGATAGATAGATAGATAGATAGATAGATAGATAGATAGATAGATAGATAGATAGATAGATAGATAGATAGATAGATAGATAGATAGATAGATAGATAGATAGATAGATAGACTGACATCGAGGTTCTCTCGAGGGCTAACATGCCCAGCATCCATGCACTGCTAGAAAAAGCACGACTAGGATGGGCCGGACACCTCGTCCGTATGTCAGACGATCGGCTCCCAAAGAAGCTTCTCTACGGCGAGCTGAGAGAGAGATGGCGCGAGAGAGGGCGCCCAAAGAAAGACGGTCTGAAGGACTCACTAAAAAGTTGCCAGATAGACATCGACACCTGGGAATGTCTTGCGCAAAACAGATCTGACTGGAGAAGCGCAGTCAAATCGGGTGTAGCTGCCGGTGAAGACGACCGTGTTGTGAAAGCCCAGAACAAACGCGAGACGCGGAAATCCCGAGCAGCGGGAACACCATCCCCTTCTACAAACCTCGTGTGCCCGATATGTAGCAGATGTTTTCGTGCTCGCATTGGCCTATTTAGCCACATGCGCACCCACACCCAACAGGGAAATCTGTGACAAGGATGATGTCGGCGGTCCTCTTCGACAACGATGGACAGCTATTATATACTAAGATAGATAGATATATATATATAGTAAGATAGATAGGTAGATAGATAGACAGCTAGATAGATAGTAAGATAGATATATAGATATATAGATAGATAGATAGATTGATAGATAGATAGATAGATAGATAGATAGATAGATAGATAGATAGATAGATAGATAGATAGATAGATAGATAGATAGATAGATAGATAGATAGATAGATAGATAGATAGATAGATAGATTATCACCAAAGAAGCCTGAGGATAACAGATGGAGAGAGAGACAGAGAGAGGAAGTTGGAGAAAAAGTTGTTGTGAAAGTAGACAGTCAAGAATGAATACATGAAAGAGAGAACTCCTCTGTGTTTTGCCTCAAATGATCGATGCACAATAGAAGATAGATTTCACGCTCGGAGGAGAAAGATGAGATAGACCGACAGAATCATATCTGTGCAAGCAGCAAAAACATCCCCTGACATCATCAGCAATGATTTCCTGTCTCAGATTCACAGGAAACGGCTCTGTCATTTATTGAAATGTCACCGTTAAAATAGCTTAGGCACAACTTGATCACATGTATTCAGTGTCAGGCATCACACACACCCACACACGCACATATACACACACACACGGACGCTAACACACATAAACATACGCTATAACACGCACACTCTCTCACACACACACTACAGTGTCACGGGAAGACCTTACCATATCTCGCCAGGTCGTATATATCGTCAACTCCTGTACTCTCTGTGGGGGTACTAGACACTGACTCGTGTACTCTCTGTGGGGGTACTAGATACTTACTCGTGTGCTCTCTGTAGGTGTACTAGACACTGACTCGTTCGCTCTCTGTGGGTGTCGTCACACACGACTAAAATGCTCTCTGTGGGTGTAGTCACGCACGGACTAAAGTGCTCTCTGTGGGTGTAGTCAAGCACTGACTAAAATGCTCTCTGTGGGTGTAGTCACGCACTGACTAAAGTGCTCTCTGTGGGTGTAGTCAAGCACTGACTAAAATGCTCTCTGTGGGTGTAGTCACGCACTGACTAAAGTGCTCTCTGTGGGTGTAGTCACGCACTGACTAAAGTGCTCTCTGTGGGTGTAGTCACGCACTGACTAAAGTGCTCTCTGTGGGTGTACTAGAAACTGACTCGTTCGCTCTCTGTGGGTGTAGTCACACACGACTAAGTTGCTCTCTGTGGGTGTAGTCACGCACTGACTAAAGTGCTCTCTGTGGGTATAGTCATATACGACTAAAGTTCTCTCTGTGGGTGTAGTCACGCACTGACTAAAGTGCTCTCTGTGGGTGCAGTCATATACGACTAAAGTGCTCTCTGTGGGTGTAGGAACGCACTGACTAAAGTGCTCTCTGTGGGTGTAGTCATATACGACTAAAATGCTCTCTGTGGGTGTAGTCATATACGACTAAAGTGCTCTCTGTGGGTGTAGTCATATACGACTAAAGTGCTCTCTGTGGGTGTAGTCATATACGACTAAAATGCTCTCTGTGGGTGTAGTCATATACGACTAAATTGCTTTCTGTGGGTGTAGTCATATACGACTAAAGTGCTCTCTGTGGGCACTGACTAGCTTATTTTTTCATGAATTATATATTGTGTTGGCTGATTTACACATTCAGTCACTAATTCATCCTCTTGACGTCTGTATTCACACACCCAGTCACACATTCAATCGCGTTCATTAACTCACTCATACACTGACTAATTCAAACATACATCCACTACCCAACTTAATCATGTATTCACTCACGTCCACGTCCACTCACATATTCTTACACGCCTCCTGAAATCGCCAGAAAGGCTGCGGTCCGGGGTGAAATGGGCCTCCGCCAGTAGAATAGAGAGAGGCAAACACTTTACCAACAATTTAAAAAAATTGGTTTTTATTATCGAGTCGTGTCAGTCATCGTTTATTACGACTGTTGTAAGTGATGGACATGTGAATCTCGCGTGTCAAACTTGGGAATTATTCCAAGCCGACTAACTGAAATTGTGGGTGCTTGGAGGTGTGTGTGTGTGTGTGTGTGTGTGTGTGGGTGTGCGTGCGAGTGAGCGTATTTGTGTGCGTGCGTGCGCACCTATGATAGTTAGTGCGATCTCAGCGGTCAACCCAACAGAAGTGCAATCGAAGGGCCTCAACCTGAGGGCTCGTGCGAAAGTTGTGTAAAAGTGTCATTGTTGGACAGGTTCAATGAAACCGAGTGTGAGGTAAGAAGAGAGAGGAGCAAGACGAGAAGCCTTTCAAGCCCTTGTGATATGGTGATGCAGTTTGTGTCCCTAACCTAGTCAACTTTTCCTTGACCTGACTTCAAGACAACGAAAATATACATTTAGGAACATTTAAACGTTTCCTTCTTCCTTTTCTTCTTCGTTTATCCTCAGATCAAGGGCCCGGTTTCTCTTACAAAGGACACAGTTGTTTGTAAGGCTGTTTTATCTCCATACAGCTTATGTCACCTATCTGTCTCAAGAGGCCAGTATTGTTCTCTCTTTTCCTGCGTGAGCGTGCATCTTTGCAGGATGTGTTTCACGGTCATGATATGCTTCCCACATGGGCACCTGTCATTTGTCCTAATCCTTTTTGTTGTAAAGATGACTCTTGAGTCTGTTATGTCCAGTTCTCAGTCTGAAGATGGTGACTTGCTCTTCTCTAGTTAAGTTCAAGTAGCCGTCTTCTTTTCGGAAGTCGGGGTGTTGATCAAACCATTTTACCCTGAAGTTGGCTTTAATTATGGTCTTGGCCTCATTATATGTGATACTCAGGTCTGTTTGTGGGGATGCTCCTCCGTTCTCTGCTAGTTTGTCTGCAGCTTCGTCCTTCAATATTACAGTGGGATGGGATCCGCTGTATGACCAACCTTGGGTGATCTTCTGAGAGCTGTGTCAGGGAGACCATACATTGCTCGAGATCTTCATATTTGTGTTGTCTTATCGCTGCTAATACGGACGCGGCATCAGCAGATGGCATATTTATTATATAATACTCATACCAGAAAAATGAGTAGTGAAATTACAAACACAATACAATACGTATCATCTTAAATAAATATTCCTATATTATATATAGGTTAATATATAGAGATTAACTAAAGAAATTTTAAGCATTAGCTATTGATGGAATTCCCAACTACCAAAAACCCAGTTCTATTGCCTACTCACATCACACATAGATCTATTTAACTGCATCCTCAACACACCTTATCAAAAACTACTCCTCACTCAAATCCCCTCAGGCGGGCGATCTGGAGATGTGTAGCAGATCCCACCGTTTGCCATGGCTATTATTCTAACTTAGAACATTCTCACACTCATCCACATCATCATGACCATACTCAGTAAATGACATATCACACAGCAGGTGGCATATTTATTATATCATTCTCATATCATAGAATGAGTTGAGAAATTACAAACACAATATAATACATATCTTAACTAAACATTCTACTAAAACGGGAATTGTAAGCATTAGCTATTGATGGAATTCCCAACTAACTAAGAACCCAGTTCTATTGCCTTGCAATTACATCATACACACATCGCCTTAACTGCGTCCTCAACACACCTTATCTTCCTCACTGAAATCCCCTCAGGCGGGCGATCTCGACATAACTCGTTCACAATGTGTCCTTGCTTACAAACACACGTTCAGATTATCTATTAATGCAAAACTCACACACCTATTTGAGCGATCCTGTTCTATCACTAAACATTCGTCCAACTGTCTATCAATCGCTCCTCTATCTAAGTCGGTGAGTTAAACATACTATCTACATTCAGTCCCTCTCTGTCTCACTCTCCATCTCTCCTCCAGCCTCTCTCTATCCAGCCTCTCGAGCTAAACTTTGTCTCGAGTTATATATCCTCAAGCAAGGCCAGATCTTGACCAATCGATCTCAGGTAATGGCCATCTTCAGTCCCATTGGACCGAAACACTTTGCACACCTGTCACTCATTCTCTCGCAGCAAGCCCCGCTGCCAATTTCGTCTGTCAATCAATCTCCCGCTACCAAAATCGGAAGGCCAGTGGTCAGTTTCTACCTGTGCACATTCCTTAACCCAACTCTGTTCTCCTTTGCTGAGACGGTGAGTGACCTTGACATGCATTCAGGTAGCTTTAGGCTTTAACATGTTCAGGCATCCTAAACTCCCCTTGCTCCGGCGGGAACTGTTACACATACCTCGTTCACAATGTGTCCTGCTTACGACATACGTTCAGGTTATCTATTAATACAAAACTCAAACACTTATTTGAGTAAACCTGTTCTGTCACTAACATTCGTACAACAGTCTATCAATCGCTCCATCAAATCGGTGAGCTAAACGGACTCCTATCTACAGTCCCTCTCATTCGCTCTCCTCCCCTCTCCATCCAGCGTCTCTCATCCAGCCTCCTGAGCTCAACTTTGACTAGTCTTATATACACTCAAGCAGTATCAAAGCTGACCAATGGATCTCAGTGGGATGTCTCTATTTAGTCGTTATTGGAACGACATACTTTGCACACCTGTCACTCATCTATAGCAGCAAGCTCCGCTACCATCCCGTCTGTCACTCATTCTCCCCCTATCCAAATCGAAACGCCAGTGGTCAGCTCCTACCTGTCCACATTCTTTGCCCAACTCTGTTTTCCTTTGTTGCGACGGTGAGTGACCTTGACACGCATTCAGGCACCTTTGTTCTGAGTCGTCAACCACATCACCCCTGCCCTAAACTCTCTTGCTCCGGCTGGAACTGTTACATCGGAATAAAGGCAATTGATAATTGGAGAAGCGCGTGGCCGAATGGTTTTTATGCCTGCCTACAGACTAGGAGAGAATGGGTTCAACTCCCCGGTATGGCGTATGTTGTTTTTCTGTTGGGGTTGAAATAAACAGAAATATTTAGCACACGGCGTGGCGACAGCAGCTTGTAGTTATCAGACTAAAAATCTCTCGACTACCCAGCAATGGGAAAAAGTCGTATGACTGTCTATAGTGAGCTTTCACTGGTCAGTCCCAGTGACCTTGTCACGAATTATATCTTTCGCATTGGATTAGATAAAAAGAACGATGAAGATAGAGAGAGAAGACGAGCGTGCGTCAAATATCTCAGAAAGATGTATTCAAAAACAGAGCCTGGAAGCCTCTCATAGTGAGAGAAGACGAGCGGGCGTCAAATATCTCAGAAAGATGTATTCAAAAACAGAGCCTGGAAGCCTCTCGTAGTGAGAGAAGACGAGCGGGCGTCAAATATCTCAGAAAGATGTATTCAAAAACAGAGCCTGGAAGCCTCTCATAGTGAGAGAAGACGAGCGGGCGTCAAATATCTCAGAAAGATGTATTCAACAACAGAGCCTGGAAGCCTCTCATAGTGAGAGAAGACGAGCGGGCGTCAAATATCTCAGAAAGATGTATTCAACAACAGAGCCTGGAAGCCTCCCGTAAGAAACGCTTCTCGGGCACACTGTTTAATACAGACATGAGAATGAAAAGGGACAATAATCTGGCGCTCTGAAACCAGAGACATGCTACATGTAGATGGTACTCGTTAGAGATAGAGAGAGAGAGAGAGAGAGAGAGAGAGAGAGAGAGAGAGAGAGAGAGAGAGAGAGCGAGAGAGAGAGAGAGAGAGCGCGCGAAAGAGACAGACAGACAGACAAAGAGAGAGAGAGATAGAAAGAGAGCGATAAATAGACACAAAATAAAGATTGACAGACATATTTTCCCCCGCAGAACGTCGCTCCCATCACAGCCCGTTTGAAGGGAACTCAATCTAAAACTCCAGCCTGCTTCGCCATGTCCTTGACATCTTGGTGATATCGCCATCTTGGTGTGCCTCTACCTCTTTTGCCGGCACCATACCTTCCATTACCGTTCTCTTAAAACCGTTGTGTCTTGAAGTGATCAAAGTTTGTTAATTTTATGTTCGTGATGGAATTTAGAAACAAGTTCTCTTCTATTTCTAACTCTTGTGGAAAGTCTGCATTCTAATTTTGTTGTTGATTGGTGGTTTCTCGGGACCTTTCTATAACAATTCTTCTAGAAGAATAGATAGAAAGAAAGATAGATAGATAAATAGATAGATAGATAGATAGATAGGATAGATAGATAGATAGATAGAGATAGAAATAGATAGAGATAGATAGATAGATAGATAGCTAGCTAGCTAGCTAGATAGATAGATAGATAGATAGATAGATAGATAGATAGATAGATAGAAAGATAGATAGATAGATAGATAGATAGATAGATAGATAGATAGATAGATAGATAGATAGATAGATAGATAGTTAGATATATAGATAGAACCAAATGAAAGAACAAATATGCAAGTTCTGCTCTTAGTTTTCACATTGATTCTGGTGACATAAAAATGCAGAGCTGCCGTAAAATGAACCGAAAGAAAAACCAGAAAATCTCCAGCGCCCGAAGAATCCCCTCGGGTTACGGCAAGGCAATTACCGGCCGCCATCTTTACAACGTTTTCTGAAGTTGTTTTTATTTTACTTCTTTTTTAAATGGAAAGCGTTAAACAGCAAGATAAACGATTGTTATTCCGCTTGTTTCCACTGGCCCCAATGTGTGCTAAATCATGTGTCAGAAGCAGGTTGAAGCGTGTACATGATGAGGTCAGTCAATGCTTGCAGCATGTGAATGGCGATTCGTTGATTGGAGAGACAACGGGAAGTGCATGTCAAACGTGGGACCAGGATATCGGATCACAAGTGCGACACTGACAGTTACAGTTACTGCAAGCGAGGCTCAAGTGTTAGAGACCTCATTGTGTTACGGCTTAGCTTTTTTCATGAATTAACGTGGTCAGTACCCTTCATTTCTGTTTCTAATTCTCGAACACAAACAAGGTATCGATTTGCAGCTCGGTCGACTAGAACTTGCCGATAGCCGGGTGTGAACCAGGTCCCTTTAACGTGAAAACCGACCGCTCTTCCACTCTATTACACACACACTGTTACTGAAAGTATGCACGTTTTTTTATCAACCTGAACACATCCCCGGCGAGTCGGCCTGGGACCCCTTGCTTGGGAGGAGAGGAACATGACAATAGACCTCCCGGTGTGGCCGTTTGGGGCAGTTACATAATAGGAAAGGACAGGTCAATAGACTCAACGGTTAGTCGGCCTGGGACACCCCGCTGAAGAGGAAATGAATAGGCCAATAGACTTCCCTGTGTAGCGGTCTGGGACACCTTACTGAAGAGAAAATAATAGGACAATAGACTTCCCTATTTGTCGATTTGGGGCCCCTAACAAAGTAAGAAACGAACAGGTCAATAGACTTCCCTGTGTGGTGGTCTGGGACCCCTAACAAAGGAAGAAACTAACAGGTCAATAGACTTCCCTGTGTGGTGGTCTGGGACCCCTAACAAAGGAAGAAACTAACAGGTCAATAGACTTCCCGTTGTGGTGGTCTGGGAACCCTAACAAAGGAAGAAACTAACAGGTCAATAGACTTCCATGGGTGGTGGTCTGGGACCCCTAACAAAGGAAGAAACTAACAGGTCAATAGACTTCCCGTTGTGGTGGTCTGGGACCCCTAACAAAGGAAGAAACTAACAGGTCAATAGACTTCCCGTTGTGGTGGTCTGGGAACCCTAACAAAGGAAGAAACTAACAGGTCAATAGAATTCCTTGTGTGGTGGTCTGGGACCTATAACAAAGGAAGAAACTAACAGGTCAATAGACTTCCATGTGTGGTGGTCTGGGACCTCTAACAAAGGAAGAAACTAACAGGTCAATAGACTTCCCTGTGTAGTGCCTGTGCCCCTAACAAAGGAAGAAACTAACAGGTCAATAGACTTCCCTGTGTGGCGGTCTGGGACCCCTAACAAAGGAAGAAACTAACAGGTCAATAGACTTCCCGTTGTGGTGGTCTGGGACCCCTAACAAAGGAAGAAACTAACAGGTCAATAGACTTCCCGTTGTGGTGGTCTGGGACCCCTAACAAAGGAAGAAACTAACAGGTCAATAGAGTTCCCTGTGTGGCGGTCTGGGACCCCTAACAAAGGAAGAAACTAACAGGTCAATAGACTTCCCTGTGTGGCGGTCTGGGACCCCTAACAAAGGAAGAAACTAACAGGTCAATAGACTTCCCGTTGTGGGGGTCTGGGAACTCTAACAAAGGAAGAAACTAACAGGTCAATAGAATTCCCTGTGTGGTTGTCTGGGACCTCTAACAAAGGAAGAAACTAACAGGTCAATAGACTTCCATGTGTGGTGTCTGTGCCCCCTAACAAAGGAAGAAACTAACAGGTCAATAGACTTCCCTGTGTGGTGTTTGTGCCCCTAACAAAGGAAGAAAGTAACAGGTCAATAGACTTCCCTGTGTGGCGGTCTGGGACCCCTAACAAAGGAAGAAACTAACAGGTCAATACACTTCCCGTTGTGGTGGTCTGGGAACCCTAACAAAGGAAGAAACTAACAGGTCAATAGAATTCCCTGTGTGGTGGTCTGGGACCTCTAACAAAGGAAGAAACTAACAGGTCAATAGACTTTCCGTTTTGGTGATCTGGGACCCCTAACAAAGGAAGAAACTAACAGGTCAAAAGACTTCCCTGTGTGGTGGTCTGGGACCCCTAACAAAGGAAGAAACTAACAGGTCAATAGACTTCCCGTTGTGATGGTCTGGGACCCCTTACTTGGGAGTAACGAACAGAAGGTTAAAACATCAGCTGATCAGTTCTTGCTCGCCTTAGCAGGTTGAGCACTTTTCTAGCCGATGTTCCAGATTTGTTCTGTTCCAATAAAGACCGTATGGCCGAAACATCTTCAGTTTTGCCGCTATGGGTGTGTACACTGAAGACAACACAACCCCTCATCACCTGGTGGAGCACATAATCTCAACAAATACAGACGAAGTCTTTCTTCATGTACCGTCATTTCCAGATCCCTCACGTCTTTCATGTCTTGACTTCCCTTCTCCGTGACTATTTCGGTCTGTGCCTCCTTTTCTTGCCCTAGGATTCATGAACAGTGACTGCCTTGTAATGCTATCAGCTGGTTTCCGTAATGTGTCATGTCCACCACCAACTCCTTCGTTTCACGTCTAGTCCCACTGGCATCTGTCCGGCTCTTTCCTACAGCTCCACATTGGTGACCTTATCACACACACTATTGTATTCCTGCAATATGACGCAAGCATCCATTGATAAAAGCTTGGAATGTTTTGGAACTACTTTTCTCTGTTCCCCCCGTCACTGAGCCATACAAGAGAACAGACTTGACTTTACAATTGAAGATCTGTGTTTTTTATGGTGGACTTAATTTCTTTCCACAAATTTTCACAAATCTCATGAAGCAAAAGAGCCTTTCTCGCCCTTTGCATTCTGAATTGGACATTTCTATAAGTTCTTCTGACCATGTAAATGTTAATACCAAGAGATGTGAATGAATCTACCTCTTGTAGTACTTTGTCTCCAAGTACAATATGATTGCCATTAGGCACTTTTATTCTCATAATCTGTTTCTTTTAAGTGCACCTTCTCTCTGACCTAATCAAAGTGACCATACAGTGAATAGACCTATTTTATTTTGCATTTGGTTGTGCTTGTGACACAAACGAGCTGTTATCAGCAAAGTCCTGAAAATCAATGCATTTCGTCAAAAGACTTTGAATTCCATTTTCGTATGTAGAAGTCGTATCCTTCATAATCCAGAAATAGCCTGCAGAAAGAGGAAAGATGATAAGAGATAGGCCTGTATCATTCCAGTTGTTACCTCAAGTGATCTAGAAGAAAGTTCTCCACAATGAAGAACTCAGCACTTTATATTTTCATACATTTGATTAATTATGTTAGCGGGCACTCAAAGAGTGACTCCATGTTCAAATTATCAAATACCTTCACACAATCTGCGAATCTGCGCTCAGTTCTACACACTGTCAGACAACTGTCCGGCGAAAGCAATGAAAGCCAGATAGTTCTGTTTACAGATGCCCTGGCCGTGGTTACAGCACTAAAAAGCCAGAAAAATACTGGGAAACAGAACATACTGGCTGCACAAAAAATGATGCCTACTACCATTTGAACAGAAGAGAGCAGGTCGTGGTCTTCAGACTCCGCACAGGCCACAACAGACTGAGGTACCATATATTCAATAAACTGAAGATAGGTGGCACTGACGAATGCACCTGTGGTACAGGGAAAATGACCGCTGAACATCTGCTGCAAAATTGCCCGACATACGAGGACCAGAGAAAGCACATGTGGCCATCATCAATGCCAACACTAGATAAGCTATATGGCAGTGTCGACAGCCTTAGGATGACCGCTGCTTTCTTTGAACAAATTCAAGTTGACGTCTGACAGCGTACGAAGAAGAAGAAGAAGAAGACAACTGTCCGAAGCATAGCTGTCTGGTCTGCGAAGGATCTATTTTGTCGTAAAACTGTCTGCTCAGCTCTGACATGTTCTTCTCCGTCTTCTTTCAATCGTTCTAATATGATCTTGTTTGGAATAAAAAGAAGTTATCTTCCCGACACTGATAACAAAATGATGTCCCTATATATTATGTACCGTTGCAGGGTCACTTTCTTCAGGAGTTTGATTACATAGCATTTTGTCTAGTCTCTCTGCTGGTATCTCTACTCTATTCTACACTTTATCAAAAATTGGTAAAAAAGCTCTATCGACGTGTTGATGCCTGATTTGACTACTTCTGCTGACGCATCATCGGGGTCAGTGAATTTCCCATCTCAACAGTGTTAAAATAGCTATCCTGATTTAGTTTCTAGTCGACTTCGCACAATGATAGTTCAGTCCCGAATCCATTGCCTCAGTTCAGTTAAAGTGCCATCTCCGCCTCGAAGGTCGGCTGCAATGGATCTACAGTGTACTCTATCTTTTGTCATAATTGTGCAACCTGAGAGGCTTTTTCCAGTCCATCTCCTGATGTTATCCACTCACTTAAAACGTTATCTGCCTCTTGAACGACTGCCTTCCACCCTACCCTCCAGTATGGTCTTCAACAATTAAACATATCTTGTTATATGACCAAAATAGCGTAACTGTCTAACTCTGATTTCAGTCAGTAATTCTCTTTTCGCCCCCAACTTTTCCAATACCTCCAAACTTGTTTTCTTATCTTTCCAAGAAATGCCACCCAATCTTCTATATACCCACCTTTTGAAGGTTTCAATACTTTTTTCCAATTTGTTATTCGTTGTCCATGTGTCTGCGTCATAAAAAAGTGACGAGTATAGATAACACCTGACAATTATCATTTTAAATTTATGATTTATCTGTTTGGATGTCAGTATGTGTCGCATGTTGCCAAATACCATCTTGGCCATACCTATTCTCTTTCTGATTTCTTTTTCAATGCTGGCATCTTCCGTTATTATATGACCTAGATAGGAGAAACCCTGTACCTCTTCCAGTGGTTGATCTTTTATTTTTATCTGCCTACATGGTTTCTTGTCACTTTTCCCAATTATCATAGTCTTTGTTTTCTTTATGTTCATGTCTAATCCAAATAATTGACGTATTGTCTAGATTGTTGTCACAAGCTCATGTAATTCATGTATCATCGGCATATGTTAGATTGTTCATTCCAACTCCCACAATGACGAGCCCTGGCATTCCTTCTGTCTGTTTGAATATTTGTTTTGTGTAGATATTAAAAAGACAAGGAGATAATACACATCCCTGTCTCACTCCTCTTTTTACATCTATACTTTTTGGGGGAGCATTTTTTACTGTAGCAGTTTGGTCCCATTTCAGATTACGGAGCGGTTTTATGTCTTTACCATCTAGACCTATTTCTTGGAGACATTTCATTCATTTCTCATGTTGGACTCCCAAATGCCTGTTGTTTGTCTATCAAGCAAATATATTTGTCATTTTGTATTTCTATATGTTTCTCTGTCAGAGTTTGCAAATAGAAAATTGCTTCCCTTGTTCCCTTAAACTTTCAAAAATCGAATTGTTCTTCTGAAACTTCCCATTGGCTGGATGTCTCAAATATCTACCACAGACTAGCAATACTTTATCATTCACAGCCTAGATAACATTAGCTCACTGACATATCTCATGACAGTCTGAAGCTCTTGTCAAGTTCCAGTATGAAACCGTCCCATATGTGTCTTCTTGAAAGATCTAACGATAGTCTGAGACACTCAGACCGTTAAAATGTCATCATCATCATGTGCTGTTCTGGCTTAAGTAAACGTAGACACCTTCAAAACGTTTTCCTGAATTTTATTTATCGAATCTGCTGTTGATCAACTTTCTCTACCTGCTGTTAATCAGCTTTCCCTACCTGCTGTTGGTCAACTTTCCCTACCTGCTGTTAATCAGCTTTCCCTACCTGCTGTTTTGATCAACTATCCCTACCTGATGTTGATCAACTTTCCCGACATGATGTTTATCAACTTTCCCTACCTGCTGTTGATCAACTTTCCCTACCTGCTGTTTTGATCAACTATCCCTACCTGATGTTGATCAACTTTCCCGACGTAATGTTGATCAACTATCCCTACCTGATGTTGATCAACTTTCCCGACGTAATGTTGATCAACTTTCCCGACATGATGTTGATCAACTTTCAACGTAATGTTGATCAACTTTCCCTACCTGCTGTTGATCAACCTTCCCGACGTGATGTTGATCAACTTTCCCGACATGATGTTGATCAACTTTCCCTACCTGCTATTGATAAACCTTTCCTACCTGCTGTTGATCAACTTTCCCGACGTGATGTTGATCAACTTTCCCTACCTGCTGTTGATCAACTTTCCCGACGTGATGTTGATCAACTTTCCCTACCTGCTGTTGATCAACTTTCCCTTCCTGCTGTTGATCAACTTTCCTGAAATGATGTTGATCAATTTTCCCGATATGATGTTGATCAACTTTTTCGACGTGATATTGAACAGTTTTCCCGACATGATGTTGATCAACTTTCCCTACCTGCTGTTGATCAACTTTCCCTTCCTGCTGTTGATCAACTTTCCAGACGTGATGTTGATCAACTTTCCCGGCATGATGTTGATAAACATTCCCTACCTGCTGTTGATCAACTTTTACGACATGATGTTGATCAACCTTTCTGACGTAATAGTGATCAACTTTTCCGACATGATGTTGATAAACTTTCCCTACCTGATGTCGATCAACTTTCCCTACCTGATATTTTGATCAACTTTCCCTACCTGATGTTGATCAACTTTCCCTACCTGATGTTGATCAACTTTCCCGACATGATGTTTATCAACTTTCCGGACCTGCTATTGATCAACTTTCCCGACCTGCTGTTAAACGTGCAACATTTGATTTTTGTCTCTATCCTTCTTCTCTCCTTTTCCCTATTACCCCCAATTATAACTGTATTCTGCGACACTGCTATTCTCATAACATGCTTACATCAACACCCCCGCTCTCTCTCACCTAAAAATTAAAGAAACAAACAAACTAACAGACTACCAAACCAACCAACCAACCAACCAAGCATCTAACTAACTAATTAACTAGCCTGCCGACTAGCGAATTTACCAGCTAGCTAACTAACTCACTAACTTACAAGCTAACTAAATAAGTAGTTAGGTAGCTTGATAAGAGCAAATAAACTCACTATTTAACTACCTAACAAGCAAAAAAACGAACTAACTATTTAACTAACTAGCAAGCAAATAAAGTAACTAACTAACTAACTAACTATTTAACTACCTAGCAAGCAAATAAAGTAACTAACTAACTAACTAATTATTTAACTACCTAGCAAGCAAATAAAGTAACTAACTAACTAACTATTTAACTACCTAGCAAGCAAATAAAGTAACTAACTAACTAACTAACTATTTAACTACCTAGCAAGCAAATAAAGTAACTAACTAACTATTTAACTACCTAGCAAGCAAATAAAGTAACTAACTAACTAACTAACTAACTAACTAACTAACTAACTAACACTGTAAAAGAAATGGCGCTGTATTCTTAAAAATGTGATTATGTAAAAGCACATCTCTGTGACCCCCAGTTCTGAGGACATCAGATCTGGCCCTATCTCGAGGACATCAGATCTGACCATATCTCTCTGCTTCACGACTAATACAATACATCCCTTGGTGTCTCAAAGAATGGGCCAATGGAAATAATTAAGTGACATGAATCGGCTCCAGATATCTTGCACACATAAATGTCAATGTGGGGATGACATCTATGCCCTGAGCAT